>APFE030467141.1:132446-162779 GCA_000404065.3 Pinus taeda | reverse complement strand
TTTTATGGGCGGCGTTGTCGCCTCATTTCGAACTGGGGTCCAATGCGGCGATACCTTTGAATACAGAAGATAATCAGGCTCCACACCCAACATTTGAGTCCTAAACTTTCGGAGCCGTTTTGAGGCCTTATACGACGTTTTTTTGGAAATCTACCGCCAACGGATTTTTGTCTAAAATCATCTTTTCTGTCATAGTCCTCAGAGAGATCTTTCCAACGGGCTATCATGTGCATCAAACAGAGATAATATGACCAAGTCACGACCCTGAGAAGTTGCTTGTGATAATATGACCAAGTCACGACCCTAAGAAGTTGGTTGTCCAACTCACCCCAACGGGGCCCATAAACTCTTGGTGTTACATCTCCTCGGGTTAGGGTTTTGGTTGTTTAGGGTTTGCTTTTATTGTTCAATAATAAAAAGGCCCTTGAGCCTCATTGTAAGGCAATTCAGAAGCATGTAGCTGCCACATCTCTTCTCAGAGATAAGCTACCATCGCCCTAGCTGATTTATTTCCATTCCTGTTTGTAAGCATATTTCAATATTTTACATTAATGAAATGAAGTATTATTTCCGCTGCATCTCTGTGTTTATGGTTATCTTTGTAATTTGTTGCGTTCTTGTTTAAATCCGAATCAGGAATACCACATCTCTGCTAGCAAACACCTTGTGAGTAGAACGATTAAACAGCTTATAAGCCTTAAACTCACCGCAGTATCCAACAAAAGTACAATTAATGGCTTTTGAATCTAAATTCTTCCTATCTCTTTCGGGACATGAGCAAAAGCCTTACATCCAAAGACTCTAAGATGACTTACTGCAGGCTTGAAGCCAAACAATGCTTCGAAATGAGTTTTATAATCCAAACACTTAGTAGGACTCCTATTCTTAAGATACACTGCAGTGTTTACAACTTCTGCCCAAAAACCATTGGTCAGATTCTTACCTTTCAACATACTGTGGGCACACTCCACGAGAGCTCTGTTTTTCCTTTCTGCAACCCCATTTTGCTGAGTGTAAGGTGTTGCGAACTGTTGTTGTATTCCGTGCTCTTTGCAGTATTTGATGAAGTCACCCTTCTTGAATTCTCCACCTTGGTCTAAGCGAAGAATTTTGATGAACTTTCACGTTTGCTTCTCAATCATACTTCTGAATTGCTTGAAGTATTCAAAAGCATGAACTTTATCCTTGAGAAAATACACCCAGGTGAACTTTGTACATTCATCAACAAAAATAAGAAAATAGTAGGCCCCTCCTAACGACCTTGTCTGCATTGGCCAACATAGATCAGTGTGTACAGGTTCAAGTATATCCCTCTACTTCCTATCAACAATAGCAGGAAAATCATCTCTATGTAATTTATCAAGGGCACACGCTTCACAGTCAACATGCATACTCTTTAAAATAGGAAGACCATTCACCATGCCTTTTTTCTAAAGAAGTAGTAGGTCACTGAAGTTTATATGCCCAAATCCCTAATGCCATAGATTCTCTGCAGAGATGGTTGATGATGGCAATGCTTGATGTAACGCACTTCTGAAATCCAGTTTATACAATCCTCCTACACGTACACCTATTGCAATGGACTCATCCGATCCAATATGTCTTTAATTACACAATAAGATGTAAAGAACTCTACCTTAAGATCTTGATCTGTTATTCTAGATATAGAAATCGGGTTTTTTTTATCCCGGGTATATACATAACATCATGAATATGCCTAATGTTTCCATCAAATAGTACGACAGGGACATCACCATATCCCTTGATTTCATACACTATATCATCTCCAAGGTAGACCTTTGTACCAGTGCTAGATTCTCTGAAATTTTTAAACCATTGCCTCTTACCTGTCATATGGGAGGAGGCTCTTGAGTCCACGAACCAGATTTTTGCTTCATCCTCCTTAGTTGACAGAGTAGAATCAGATACGAACAATCTGATATTCGAATTATGATTTGCATCAGCCAAATGGCTTGCATGCTTCTTGTGTCTCTGTTGACATTCATCAAACTTCTTCTGAGAATGTTTAGCTATATGACCAACTTTAATGCAATAAAAACATTTTGGTCCTGAATCACTTCAATTTGAAGACATACCTTGAGATGGAGGTGGCTTTCTTTGTGGGGCTCCTCAGCTTTTGTGTGATGCATTTGTATTTCCTCTTAAGGGCTTCTTCTTTTCCATTAGGGCAAGATCTGAGCTATGGGGTTTCAGGGTCATTCGCCTTTCCTCCTCCTGCATTAGGATCCTTGTCAATTCTTCAAACTTGGGGGCTTTTTCTCTTGCATTCAACCCAGTGATGAACATCTGACACTCGTCAGTCATACCATTCATGGTAATCGTGACCAAATCAATGTTTGATATTGTTTCGCCAATGTCGCCTAACTTATTCTTAAGCTCCTTGATACGAGAGATGAACTTGCTACTGATTCATTCTTCTCCATTTTAATGGAGAGAATCTTGCTCTTTAGAAACAGTGGGCGATTTGTGTTCTTGATCTCGTACAAGTCTTTGAGAGTTGTCTAGATGTCTGCTGCAAATTTACAATCTCGAATAAGAGGAATAATGTAATCTTTCACAAACAATTTGAGCATCACCTTGCTTTATTCTTCCTCTTTTCCCAGTCCTAGATTGTTGTTGTTGTTCCACTTATAGCTAGGGTCGGCTTCAATTCATCACTGGTTGCAATTGCCCACACCTCCAACAGGGTCTACAACTTAAATTTCCAATTGGAGTAATTGGAACCGTTGAGCTTATTGCTCTCATTCAGATAAGCCTCTGCCATCTAATTGCTCATCTTGACAGATCTCCCTCAAAAAAAAATGACCTCCAGCAATTTAAAGATGGATCTATCTCCGGACTTGAAGAGCAATCTCAAAAAAAATTAGGTGCTCTCTCTTAATAAAAAAAAAACTTCTCCAATTGGATGCCAAAAAAAACAAAATTCTTCTTTGTTTTTTTTTAAATGGACTCAAGATTCCCTTAAAATGGATGAAAGACTCCCTTATTTCATATGCACCCATGAATTCTTTTAAAAAAAATATTGTAACCCCAATGATTTTTTAAAAAGAAAATAAAAGTGAGGCCTTACCCCGTTTTTGGTGTCCCAACACCGCTGTCACCAGCCGAGGAGGATATCAACGATGCTATCAAGCATATCAGTGATTCTAGGAGCAGCACACAACGTCTGTAAATGGCCACCCTCGGCCTCCACCTAGAGCAGCACACAGCAACGGGTAGCAAACACCCTCACCAGGGACGCCCTTCGGGCAATCAACACTGCGATTTGAACATGCTCCCCCTGATTGATTGTGCATATGGGTCAATCAGAACGGGATCAAATGTGTGGCCACCAGGGGCCTCTCTTATGCTGCGTCGACCCACTCAGGCTCCTTCCAATGACAGTCCCACTGCACAGCTCCGTCACTACTTACATGGGCCACTCCACGCTCTCACTGCACCTACCCTTTCATAGCATGTACGTAGCAGCTTCGACCTCCACACCAACACGTCTGACCTCTCTCCAACAGATCTCAACACCAACTCACCTTCATGCAGATGAGATGCAACAGCTCGCCTTCAGAAGGGAAACTCACCTTCACTTCAGCCTGACGGTCTTCTCTTCCTCTGCAGCGGATCCACCAACAGGTCGGCTACGCAGCAACACCTATCAACGCCATGCAGCAACACCCTTCGAGCAGGGTTAGATGACAATCAACAGGTCATCATCGCGATCTTGATTCCCAGATCCGTGATTATCGTTCGCAATGGTCAAAAACGTTGTAAGGAAATGAGTAATCATTGTGCTTGTGTCTCTGAGATCTGCAATGATCAACGCTCTTTTTCCTTTAGGAAGAGCGATGATTACTATTAATTAAAAAATAATCGTGTCGCTGCTCCGCCTCCTCACCTTGCGAGGCTTTCTTCACACCAGCCACTCAATCAGCGATCAAAAGCGTATTAGCTTTGACTCACTAGCCCTGGAGCTCTAATACCATGTTAAAAATGGAAGAATCAACTTTATTGATAAACTGGGCAGCTCACAAGTGAGGAGCTCCCCCTGGAGACTGCCTCTGGTAGAATGCTCTACAATCTTCATCTTACAATCAAGAATTATATAGTTTTCACACAAGTGGGGAAGTTAGAACAACTACCTAAGAAACAGGGACTAATTCCTAATCTAAGGCTCTAGGAACTGACTCTCTCCTAATTTACATAGTCTACATTATCTACAACACTTCCCCCTTAGCTCCTCTCTCTCACACAATATCATTATAGGCAATATACATACAGAAAACAATGATGTATTTCTATTATACATCTACTCCTAATCTCACACAATATCATTAAAAGGAAATATACATATAGAAAACAATCATGTATTTCTATTATACATCTACTCCTAATCTCACATGTCAAGAGATCACTGTTATCATTGAAAAATTGCTCATACAATGTTACAGATGATTGCCAGAAAATGTCATCAATCCATCAACATAAAGGACACCTAAGACTATTTGTCAACATCTCAAAACTCGGGTGATTAATTTTATAAAATGTTTTGTTCCCTAGTCATGCTAACTCACAATTCAGATCTAGTGTAATCTGCGTGACTCTCCCTTCGAGAGTCACATTGATATGTAGACATGACAAATCTACAGCGAAAATCGTGGCTATGGCAAGTACTAACTACAAATGGGAAAATTAAGAGTTCAAGGAAATTTTTCAAAGGGTATTTAGAGCCCCCAAGGCTCCACCATATTCATTCCAAATGTGAGAGACCAACCACCTCCATTCAATAAGCCAGCCACCATAAAAGCTTGAAGAAACTCTATAAATAACAATCTTGAGAGACGAATTCAACAAGAAGAAGAAATGCATTATCACATTGCCAAAATCTAGTTGGAATTCCCTTAAATTTCCAAGCATGTTCATTCCAAATGTGAGAGACCAACCACCTCCATTCAATGAGCGAGCCACCATAAAAGCTTGAAGAAACTCTATAAACAACAATCTTGAGTGACGAATTCAACAAGAATAAGAAATTCGTTATCGCATTGCCAAAATCTAGTTGGAATTCCCTTAAATTTCCAAGCTTGCATGCACATTGTGAACTTACAAGCTTTTAGCATTGAAAGACTTGGCAAGCTGTTTTTACAAAGGAGAGAAAGCTAGCAAAGGAGAGAAGGACCTTCCTTTGGAGGATTGAATGAGGCTGATATTGTTCAATCCATTCTCCTTAGTGTCTCTTTCGTAGATCATTGCCACTTACACCATTATTTTGGGACAGAAATAATCCTTCCTAGCCAACATGATACGAAGCTCAAGCATAGGATAGATAAGTATCATACTTATTTGACATGAACCCAAATGCAATGTCTGGCATTCTTAAATTCACCTACCGTATTTCTCACATTTTAATAATAGAGTTCTCTGCAAATATTAAATTTGCGAAAAGTATCATAAAGAAACATATAAAATAAAAACTCGTTCCCTCCTAACAAATGCAGCTGAAGCCAATCATTGATTAATAAAGCTCCAACCTACATTGGCAAGAAGAAATGTTGGAATGTAATGCTGAAAGCATAAATATAATGCCAGCGAAGTACGACAATTCATCTATGTGATCCCGTGGCAAAGATTCTCTTCCCAAGATCGTAATACTAAAACTACAAATTACCAAATCTGCTAATTCAGAGGAACACCAGATATTCTCCAATACGCAGACTATGTTATACATCGAATATGTTAGATGGGACCTCAGATGGCCAAGCCATGAGTATAATGTATGAAGAACCCACATGTCACCCTAGACAAGTTATGAGGATCTCCCTATAAGAACAGTGATGTGCCAGTATACAAAGTGCTCAGATTTCTTCTTTTCTAGCATATTTACCTCTTTCATTGGATCTCGGTTTGTAATTATCTTCCTAATTGTCTTTATAGCATTTATGGTTCTCCTAGGGCTTTTCCAGCAGCACACGAGAGATATGTATTGTAGTACCCCAATCCCCAACTTTGTCCCTGGCCTCAATGTTTGGGGATCATGATCTAAGTGAATCAATTGCAAATTCTCTACCTTCATATCATAGTGATGATCTCTCAAAATAGAATACGCAGAGCTACTTGCAGAACGCATGAGAATAGAACCGTATGATCGAAAGAATCTTGTTTAAACCTTTTGAACTAACCTCAAAATCTGTTCATTGATATAGCCAATGAGTTTGTACATTCTCATAATATATCATCATAGCGTGCCTTGTGTAGAAGTCCTGTACTGTTATTTTATGAAACCTACACTCGAAATATGTCAGTTTCAAATAGGCATCAGACAGTATCTTATTATGTCGTGCTCCCAAGATTAAAGTTCTGGCCATCAAAGACAAGAGATGTAAGTAAGCATTCATTGGTTGACATCCAATCATTAAAATTAAAAAAAAAAAATAACTTAATTAATTATTGGAAATGAAGAATGCTCACAAATCCATTCTTGACATGGTTGATCAAGCTCCTACGTTTCGTTCAAGCAGTTGAATGAAATTGGCCTGCAGTAAGAAAGACGAAAACACATTAGGTTAGCCTTTTCATGTATTATAAAAACCATCGGATATTGACTTCTGCATTTAGTGATCCCTAGAGTTTGTATGAAGAAAATGTAGCTTACCATGTACTTCATTATTTTTAGCAGGGTAATTCCGGGCAATGGTTCGCTAAGGTCCGGATCTGATGTCCTTTTACTATATAAAAAAAGACATGCAATTTACCAGAAACATAACGAGAGACATAGTTCCTAGTTACCAACATATTCTTCACTTAGCGTAACCAATAGTCCGTGCAAGAACAATTGCCTTCAGGTAATGGTAGAAACGGTTGGTATCCCTCTTAATAATTTCTTGTGCCGCAAGCTTAGAACTGAACTTGGTCGCCAAGTGGCAGTCAAGACAAACTCAAAGGTTTTTATGCAGCTAGGTTTCCGTGTTCCTAGAGTCGTATTGATAAGCCCAAAGGCAATGGTTAACTACTCACTGTGGTAGCTGAGAATATATTCTCTCTGCTCTTCCACATCGTGTAGCACAAAGTCCGCTTTCGACTCATACGCTACCCTCTTCATCTACCCATACAAACTCTCCAACTCTGCATAAACTCTATCTGTTTCTGGGCACAATCTTTCTCCGACAAAGAAAAGATAAACCTTGTTGTTGACCTCAATCCAGCTGCATCCTGTATCCTTTCTCACTCCCCTGTCTTCCATCATTTTTCTCACTTTTTCCATGTCCTCCCATCTGCCGGCTGCTGCATAAATGTTTGACAGAAGCACATAATGTGCAGAATTCGTAGGGTCCAATTCTATAAGGTTCTGTGCTGCGTGTTCTCCTAACTTCGTATTTGTATAGACTCTACAGGCAGCAAGCAGAGATACCCATATGCCAACATTGGGCTTAACTGGCATTTTTTCAATAAAACTTTGTGCCTCATCAAGTTGACCAGCACGGCCAAGAAGGTCAACCATGCAGCAGTAATGCTCCAATGTAGGGGTAATTCCATAATCTCGATTCATGCTATGAAAGTACTGCCAGCCATCATCCACTAGGCCCGCATGGCAGCATGCAGATAGAACTCCAATGAAAGTAACATTGTTTGGTTTCATGCCAAAGCATTGCATCTTTTCAAAGAGTGGGATTGCCTCCTCACCAACCCCGTGCATGGCATATCCTACAATCATGGCAGTCCATGAAACCACATCTAGCCTGGGCATTTTATCAAACATCTTGCGCGCATCTTCTATGCTCCCACATTTGGCATACATGTCAATGAGAGCGCTCCCAACAAAGGCATCAGGCTGAAACCCACTTCTAATTATGTCTTCATGGGCTTCCTTACCGAGTACGAGAACCGCTAACTGCGCACATGCAGGTAAAACACTAGCAAAGGTATCAGGATCGGGTTTTAAACCTGTCAACAGCATTTGTTTGAAGAGCTTCACAGCCTCAGCAAAATGCCCATTCTGTTCATATCCTGCAATCATAGCATTCCAGGAAACCACATTTCTTTCAGGCATTCTCTCAAACAGCTTTAAGGCCTCATCAAGTAACCCATTCTGCGCATATCCTGCAACCATTGCATTCCATGATATCACATTCCGCTCAGGCATTTCCGTGAACAGCTTCCAGGCCTCGTCAAGACGTGCATTCTTCGCATAGGCAACAACCATGGCAGTCCATGATACCACATTCCTTTCAGGCATTTTCTGAAAGAGACTCAGGGCCTCATCAATGGGTTATGACATTGCATATCCAGCAATCATTGAAGTCCAGGACACCACGTTTCTCTCAGGCATTTTGTCAAACACTCTGCGTGCATCCTCAATACTACCGCATTTGACATACACATCTACAAGCGAGCTGCCAACACAGACATCATATTGGAATCCACTCGTAATTGTGTTTGCATGAATCTCCTTACCCTGTTGCAGAGTTCCCATCTTGGCGCATGCTGACAGGACGGTAGTGAAGGTAAAATTATCCGGTAGAGTGCATGCTCGTTGCATTTGGGAGAACAGTCTGAATGCCTCTATTCCATATCCATGCTTGGCATAAGCTGCAATCATGGCAGTCCATGACACTTCATTTCGCCAAGTCAGTTTGTCCAAAACCCGACGAGCGTCTGCCAGTCTCCCGCATTTGGCATATGTGGTCACAAGCTGGTTTCCTAAGTAGAGATCAATCTCAATTCCTGTAAGAATGATATGGGCATGGACTAGTTTGCCTTCTGGCATGGTTTTTATGTTAACGCAGCCTTGCAGGAGACAACCATACGTATAGGAGTCTGGACAAATGTTTCCCTTGTCCATGAGTTGCAGATTGTGGAGCGCCTGCTTTAACAGGCCCTGCTTACAGAGTGATCTCACAGAAGCCGTTGGCATTGTTACAAGGCTTTGGAAGCTTCTGGAGTTTGCAACCCATTGAGTCAAAGGGGTTAGTTCAAAAAAAGGGAGATAATTTGCAACCGATCGCTGATCAATCCATGGGTTAAAAACAGATTGAAAAAACCCAAATCAATCACAACGGATCACGGTAATCGATTAACGAAATTGATGCATAATCCAACCGTGTTGGGAGACTCGTTTGGCAAAGTCCTTTCTTTTAGAAATCAACATGTATATTATATTAAGGAAATATAATGAGCTGTAATATGAAAGGTCATATTAAACCAGCGATAACTTGTTTATGATGATAATAGAGGCTTTGCTTTTGAGCCTATAATAAGCCAGAAACTGAAATCATAAAGAGGTCACAGACTATACAAAAAAAAAACCATAAACATGTTCATAATGTCCATCCAAAACTTTAAACAAGATGAAGAAAACCACATAGATTTAAGCATGACCGAAAAAGAGGAAAAAACATGTCAGTCCGGAGCAGCAAGTGCTGAAGACCAGTACCAAATCAATAGGAGCGTTTGACTCCTGGAAAAAGCGAGCATTTCTCCACGAAGTCACATTTTGAGATTATCATTATTATGTATATGTTTGAGATTAACTTCAAAATTTACATTATATTTTCTTTGCTTGGCATGACCATATCATTCTCTTCTATAATTTAGTTTGTGTTGTTTGCCTTGAATGGTTTGTACAACTGTGTTTGAATGCTTTTAGTGGTTTGTGCGTTTCTGTGTTTGGATTTGGATAATGATGTTTTTGAATGTTACAGTTGTTGTGTTATTTTTATATGTATGTAATTGTTTATTAGTAATTAGTTGGTGATGAAGAAGGGAGACAATCTTGTCAATAGTTTGCAAGAGGATTGATATTGCACATCTATTTCATTTGATTTTAGGTATCACAACTTCTAACAACTAATTAATTCTCAATAATGTCCCTCAAGGTATTACTAAATATATCTTGAAGAGTAGTTTTAATAATTTATTGTGTCAAGATAACTCTCGAAATAAAATTTTTCTTTGCTAATGTTTGAAATAATTTATTTCCTTCAAGAATAGTTTGATGATTTTTTATCTATAGTCTATTCAGTAAAGTCAACAGATTATGTATTTTTGTTTTTCTTTTTTAATGAGTGGCTAGAATTATTTTGAATTATTAGTAATTAGTTGATGATGTAGAAGGGAGACGATCTTGTCAAGGATTAATTTGCACTTTGGAGGAGGATTGGTTTTGCACATCTATTTCACTTTAATTCTAGGTATCTCAAATTTTGACAACTAATTGATTCTTAATAGTGTCATTTTAGGTATTACTAAATATATCTTGAAAATATTTCTTCTTAATAATCTACAACGTCAAAATTAACAACATCTAATGCACCTAATGCAAGCAACCAAATAAGATTAGAAAATAACATCTACACTGAAATCAATGCATCTAATACAAGCAATCAAATGAGATTAGAAATCAACATCTATATTGAAATCAAAGCATCCAATGAAAGCAATCAAATAGGATTGGAAATCCAAATCTACACTAAAATAAATACATCTAGTGCAAGCAATAAAATAAGATTAGAAATCAACATTTACACTGAAATCAATGCATTTAGAGAAAGCAATCAAATAGGATTAGAAATCAACATCTGCACTGAAATCAATGCATCCGGTGCAAACAATTGAATAGAATTCTAAGAAAACATCATCTAAACTGAAATCAATGCATCTAGTGCAAGAAATATTCTTCCCTCTCTCTCCCCTCCATCTAATCTTGAAAAATATTTTTAATAATTTATGGTCTCAAGATTAACAACATCCAATCCATCTAATGCGAGCAATCAAATAGGATTAGAAAACAACATCTACACTAAAATTAATGTGTCTAATGCAAGCTATCAAATAAGATTAGAAATCAACATGTACACTGAAATCAATGCATCTAGTGTAAGAAATCAAATATAATTAGAAATCAACATCTACACTAGAATCAATACATCTGGTACAAGCAATCAAATACGATTAGAAATCACCATCTACACTAAAATCAATGCATCTAGAGTAAGCAATCAAATATGATTAGAAATAAACATCTACATTGGAATCAATCCATCTAGTGCAAACAATCAAATAGGATTAAAAATCAACATCCTCACTGAAATCAATGCATCTAGTGCAAGCAGTCAAATAGGATTATAAATCATCATCTACACTGAAATCAATTCATCTTGTGCAATAAATCTTCTTCTTTCTCTCCCCCCTCCATTTATATCTATATCTCCCTTCATCTCTCCTTCTTTGTCTCAGAATCTCACTGCCACCCCCTACTCCCAAAACACATAGACACACACTCTCTCCATATATATCTATCTATATCTCCCTGCCACCCTCTCTCTACCTCTCTCTTCTTCCCTCTCTTCACCTTCTATCTATATCTCTATCTCCCTCTGCCTCTCCTTTCTCTCTTTATATCACCCCTAAAGAATACACACTCTTTCTCCATATCTATCTATCTCTCCCTCCCTCTTCCTCTCCCTCTCCCTCTCTCCTCCTTCTATTTATCTCCCCCCCTCCTCTCCTCTCTCCCTCTCTCTCTTTGCCTTATCACTCCCTCTCTCTCTCTCCACCATACTCTTTATATTTCTTTCTTCTTACCTACCTCTCTCTCCCCCTCCAAATCCTTCTCTCTCCCTCCCTCTCTCCTCTCTTTTCCTTCCTCTTTGTCCCTTTCTCTCCCACCTCACTCTATCTCCCCCCCTCTCTCTTCACCCTCCAATTCTGTCACTATCTCCCTCCCTCTCTCCTCTTTCTTTCTCTCCCTCCTTCCTTCCATCTCTCCTTCTTTGTCTCTCTATCTCACCTCAAAACATACACGCTCTATCTTCATCTCTTTGTTCTCTCTCTCTCTCTCCACTTTTATCTCTTTGTGTCTTTCTTCTGCACTCCCTCTCTCCCCCTCCAACTCCATCTCTCTATCCCTCTCTCTCTCCTCCTCTCTATTAGGTCCTCTTTGGTCCTTCCCTTCTCTCCCTTTCTCTCCTACCTCCCTCTCTCTCCCCCATCTCTCTCTCTCTCTCTCTACCCTCCAACATTGTCACTATCTATCTCCCCCTCTCTCCCCCTCCATCTTTGTGTGTCCCCCTCTCTCTCTTACCCTTCTCGCTCTCTCACACACACTCTTCTCTTTCTCTCTCTCTCTTCATTCTTCCTCTTACCTCTCCTTCATTGTATCTCCTCCTCTCCCTTGTCACTCCTCCTATCTCTCCACCTCTATCACTCTATCTGTTTTCTCTTTCACTCCATATATATATATATATATATATATATATATATATATATATATATCATCATCAAATTAATATTTTCAAATATTACAACTTTGATGTGGAAATATTATGTCTTTAAAGATTTTAGTATATCCCTAGGGACATGAAATTAGGTTTTGTTTTTGTCTACATGGAAGATGAGCATGATGCAAAAGATATTTTTTTGAGGCCTTGACACTACAGAATTTGGTCGACAAAGACGTTGTCTCTCTGTGGAGTAGGCAAGGGCTAACCAAGGAGTTCATCATCGGTAGGGGGAGGGCATTATTTGACCAACAAATACAAAACCTACAAAGAAAGATGACTCTATTGGAAATGACAACATCGATATCGATGTGGGTCCTCTTGAATGTCCACGCATCCTAAAATTGACGTGAGCCGCCCTTTTTTTTTGCCAATGAACTGTTAATCCCAATAGGCATGGCAATAATCATAATAGCTACTTGTTGGTACTAAAGGTTCTCTGAGGGGACACATTCTGAATAGCGCGAAGTTATCAATTCTCATATGGCTTCGCTAGAAAGAGTGTCCATACATTTCTCTCCCTCCTCTGATTCCAATGAAGAAGTTAAGGTTTCTTCAAGTTTACAGGGACAAGAATTGCAGGGAAATTGAAGTTTGTTGTGTAAAAGTGTATCTAATGGCTATTATTATCAAGAGATTGTCTCAAAAGGATTCAAAATCTTTAGTAAATGAGAATCATGATCCACATATGAATATATTTCTTGCAATTGTATGTATGTATGTTTGGAGTTGCAAATAGATGGATGTATGTAGTTGAAAAACGTGTGGGGCTTCCCAACGAACACGCTGGGTGTGCTTAGTTGCAAAGCACCTATCCTCCATGTTCTTCTAGGAGTCTCCATGTTGCAAAGAAAGTTGTGTATGTTCTTCATTCTAACTTTTGATTTTAATATAAAATTTATAATATTTGTATAGTATTTGTTTAATTTTGTCACTTTAAATTTTATCGTTACAAATGAAAGATGTATGTTGATATGTTTCTAATGGAATTTAAAAAGAAAAAGTGATTAGATGTTTGTAATTTTGAATTTATCAATATAATTTTTTTCGTGGTTTTCTCTTCTTCTTTTTTTGTCATTTTTCAAATAGTTCTTGATGGTACGATTGGATAGCAGGTTTTTTTCCTAAACTCAAGTTACATATTTTCAAAACCATTAATAAATTCACACTAAATTCATGAGTAGATTATAAATATGATTACATGCATAAGAGTTATTTTTTCACCATTTTTAGCATAACATTGACTATACATTTTCTTCGTACAATTTTAAATATTGATATAACTCTAATGATATTCACAGTTGCACAAATAGTCCAAAGTTATGATGTTTCACCTAAATTAAATGAAAAATATCACCTAAACTGTAGAAAGCAAATGTCCATTTTTTTATACATATAACTAAATATTTTAGTATATTTATGTGAATAGGGCTCGTCTTAATTTTAAATTTTAAAAATTGAAAAGGACATTATTTCATTTTTCTTATATGAACGGTTTATTTAATACATAGTTGTCAATAGAAGTACAATTTGTTTTTGTAACTTTTTATCTTTGAAGGGTCAAAAGAATATATGCCCTTCCAAATGAAAATAAGATCAACCCTTCAAATTTGATCGTTGCTCCGATGTAGCGTGTAGTGACATCTTTGTTGTGTGGTACAAAGCATTATTTTTCAACTCTGGTAGACCATGTACACAATATGGTTCAACATGCAATAAAATAGGAGGTTCCATTTTCTTAGGGTTTCTTTAGAGACATTTCATTATAATTTTGCATACTTGATTTTCATGAATGACATGTATTAGTGATTATATATTAATTATCTTAATGTTTCAAAGTGACAGTAACCAAATTAATTGTGCATTAATTCTCAACTTATGGTCCAAAAGCTTGCCAAATGCTCCAAGTTCTTCATTTTTTATATTAGTTTCTATATCATTCTTCTAATGAATTGGAAATTCACATTTACATAATCAAACATGTTTGAACTAAAATATACTTGCATAAATCAAATTATTTTAAAGATTAATCTATCGCCAATTGTAAAAGCAATTAATCAAGTCATGGAATTCAAATAACTTTCATAAAAATGGAATTGAAAAACAATCTAAAGTACCTAATCACGTTTTTCCCTTGGAGTGAGCTCCACCTTGCATAATAGGGCATTGAGTTTAATACAAAAATGTAAATCAAATCAAATCATACATTGGATAAGAAATTGAAAATTTGTTATTCACATTAGAAAAAGGTCTCACGAAATTGTATGTAGTGCATTGATAATTTGAATTATTTGCATTAAGTGTCTTCTCATGAGACATACATATCACTCTCTTTTATACACGAGATTTCTTGAAACCAAAAGAACAAATACTTAAATATTAATCCACTTAAAGATAAAATATGCTCAAGACTCATTACAACAACTCAAAACTAAACGCATACATAGTTTTAAAATTCTTGCTACACCCATAAATTTATGTAATATGGTTGTCTTTAATTCTCCTAGATCCATGGCATAATTAATCACTAGAATATAGGTTGAAAATTTTGAAATTTGTAGCTTGGGAGGTACTCCAAGCCCTAAGGTTCATGGTTTCGAGGTTGGAGCGCCATAAAAGCACTTTCTGGGCTTGGAACCCATGTGGGATTTTCACCCAAGCTTTTGGGTGTGAACCACAAGGATATTTTGGCATGTGATGATTTGAGATGATATAGGACCTCAAGAGAAGAAAGAGGCAACGAAAATCACTCAAATTTGAGCTCTAGAAATGGAAATAGGAATTTTTTTTCTTTGTAGCTGGTGGGTTTTGTGGCACAAAAGTAAGGTCAGATTGGTATATTAGAGTGCCACAAGACATGTTGGAGCACACCACATGAAACCCTTATGTTTTGTATAAATATACGGTGATTTGGGAGGCATTTCACACGTCCAAAGAGCACCATTACATAGCAATTCTTCATTTGATGTTCGTCTTAGCCTTAGGAGACCAAGCAAGGAGGTGGATGAGCACAATTCTGTGATTTTTTGGGTTTGTTTGGGCCACATATTTGGGAAAACCCCAACGAAGGAAGAATAAGGTTGTTGAAGCACTTTTGGGTGACTATTTGGGGATCAAAATGTTTAGATGCAGGGGCCGATCTTGATGGAGTAATTCTAGGCAACATTGTGTAGTGTTTTGGGTGGAAAATCATTTGTTTGGTGGGTAAAAGGCTTGTTGTAATACTACAGGGAGGCTGAGCTTAGTTTAGATAACCACAAGGGGATCATGACCTATGTTTTTTAGTATAGAAGGGTTAGACTTTGTGCTACAAAGGAAGTCACAGTTGTTGATGCATTATTTAGGCACTAAGGAAGAGATTAACAGTGGTTGTTAGAAGCCCTAACCAGGTAGAAACGTACAACAATCTACATCATCCTAGAAGGTATGTTGAGATGATGAATTAAATTTCTTTTGATGTAGGTGGATGGTGTCATACGTTGGACCAATTATTTGGTGTTTTATTGGGCATCTGAGATTTGTTGGAGGGCAGTGTGAAAGTGCCCAAGTTGGAGCCCTATGTGTAGCACCTTGATGGATAAAGGTGGCTACTAGGAGTGGCAGTTGAAGGAGCTCAAGGTTTGGCTAGCCAAGAAGAGCAGTTGTGTAACCTACGTTCATTATTAGAGAAGCAACATTCGATAATGATAGGTGGAAACCCTCCTTCTTTATGTTAGTCTTCATTGAAGCAATACAGGAAGACTATAATGGGAAGACAAGTCCCAAAAGAGTTGAGGAGAAGAAGTGGGAAGAATTCTTGAACAGTTGTTGCCTTGAAGGATGAAGGAGCAACTAGTGAGCATGAAGACCCTATGTGTTGATGATAGATGGAGTTATGATCAACTAGAGGGAAGATTGGATAGCTGAGTTCAGTGGCCTAAAGGAGTTGGTACATTAATAGAGGCAGGTGTTGCAGAATGGAAATGAAGGGCCCCCAGTGGATAACATAAGTCAAAGAAGTTGTGGTTGTCAACTACATTAGCTAGATCGTCAATGTATCTTGTATTTTGTATTCTTGTACTAGTGTGTATTTGAGGGGAATGATCCCCGTTACGGGAGCACTAAAATATTGTATTATTCAGTTGGATTAATATAACGAAGTTGGCTTATTGTACATATTTTGTAAAAAATTGTGTATATTTTGTGCACTAGTAGATTTATTGTTGTTTATATTCCATTGTGCAAGGTAGACTTGTTGTGATACTTGTTTTGGTAGCGTCAGTGATTTAAGACTCTATCTTACCCGCCAGTATCATGGAAATACAACAGAAAATAGATTCAAAATACTAATTCACTCAACTTAAAATAACTACATTTAGAACATATGTCACTATAACCCATGGATATGTAGCAAATTGTTCTGCAACGAATAGATCTTCAGTAATCTATAAAATAATCATTTATTTAAATATAAATGCAATTATGTGCTTTTCCTAAAATTGTGATTCAACATTCCCTTCCAACTTAAGATCTTGCACGTCTTTGTGCAACCTTCTTAAATCATATAAACCAAGTTGTAGAGATCCATGTTGAATGATGCTTCTATTTTTTTCCAATGCATAATAATTAAGTTTGCTATCAATATTAAAATATATCAATATCTCGCCCAAAATCATCATCAAAGCATTTCAAACAATGTTTGACCCATTTTCAAACTTTTAATTTCACAAAATTGAGTTATCTTAAGACATATCATTGTTATGTTAGTCATGCATCATTGGAGAATTCATTATAGCAAAAGTAATTGATCCATATAGCAATAACTCAACCAATGGTCCTTAGAGCATTTTAGAGGGCCTATTTTTGTGGCCATTACAACTCCAAAATAAAATCTACAACAGTTTTAGAGGTCCTATTTCTTTTGGCCACTACAACTTCATAATAACACCTACAATAAATAGCAGCAACTTGTGGATCCATGGCAAATGTTACAAGTGATATTTAACAAGCTCTATGGGTATGATAAATAGTTGGTTTCTCTTAAAGTATCATATGAGTATTTGAGATTTTTTTGGGTATGTTTATCCCAATTTAATTCTTTCTTCTACCAAAAATCTTGAATACCCAATTCAAAATGATATGAAATGAATAAATCATCATTTAGGCATTTGTAGCCTATGTTTTTGGGATTGACACTGAAAAGGCTAGTAATGGAAAGTTCTATGAATACTCAACTAACATTACATATCATCATCATGGAGTACTTTTTAACTCATAACAACTTGAATATGCGAGTACATGAATTAATGAACCATTGAATTGAATCAAGGCTCGTACCTTTAAATATTGATGAACAATTGATGGCAACTCATACTTTTATCTAGACTTTAATTCCCTATGTTTTCTTTTCTATTGTATAATAATTTGGAAATATCATGCTTTGTGTAGAAATTGATTCTACAATAGCTTCTTTTATTGCACGATCTTGTGGAGCAACATATTTCTCTTCTTCAGTAGTCTCCTCGACTTATCCATATGTGCCAGATGTTGTTTTTTCCCTCTATTGCTAGTTCTTATGGAGAAACAACTATGTTTTTTTCTTTGTTGGTTCTCATGGAGCAACAATAGTGTCATTTCTTAAGCTAGTTGCCTTAGTAGCATTAGTAGATCCAACCTCGGTCTTTCTTGGATCTTCAAAGGGGTGTACTAGAATGAATATGAACTATGGAAGTAAAGCAAAATGATATCATGGTTCAAATTGAATGATGAAGTTTCTTGAGTGAACAAGGAAAGTGATGGTGTAATCGTGATAGGAAAAACCATGGATATTGTTTGTCCATTACCATGGTGAAGTTTTTTGAGTGAACAAAGGAAGTGATGGTGTGGTCACGATAGGTAAAACCATGGTTAATGTTTGCCCCTTCCCATGAAGGCTTCACCAAGGAAACAATATATTATCATGTTCATTCAAAAAGGGGGTTAAAAAATGGTCAAAACCTATGGAAATATATTGGAGTATATTAAGGGGTGGAAGGGGATTTTCAATGATATACACCAATATAGTTATTGGGTGGTTTGAGGAGAATGCGGGGACGTTGGGGGAACAGATGGGTGGCACGCGTGTTCAAGGTGTGGTGGGTTGAAAAATATAAAATTCCCAAAATTTCAAATATATTTTCATTGTTTTTACAAAGATACCTCTCACAATGAAAGCCTAGCCCAATTTACCTTATAGTTACCTCATGATTACCTCTCACAAAGAAATCCTAACCTAATTACATAATTGCCTCATGGTTAAGATGATTAGAGATATTCAATGTTAGGCTCATCAAACTAAGGTAAGGAATGCAACAAGATCAAAGAATGATGAGATCAAGGAGGATTCATTTCTATTATGGTTATTGACGTGAATTTAAATTAATTTTGTATGGAAAGAGTTAGTTATCTCAACTACAAGGAATATTTTCTCCAGGTTTTGTTAAGGGTGAGGAGAAGGGGAGCCTTGAGCTACCATTTTTTGGTGACTTTCTAAGCTAGCATTTAGAACAAAGTGATTGCATCCCCTTTCATTTGTTTTTTCTCCATGTAAGCCCACTTTTCTATTTATTTATGGTGTTTTCAATGTCCTTTTGATGCTTTGTGTGCGTTTCAACCACCTCTTTGAATAATAGAGACAAGAAAAATCCCTTAATATCCCTTTGGATTTTCTTACATTTGATAAAATGGCAAGCTTCTTTGAAACATTCTCAAATTAGACCCTTTTTTTGGGTTTTAAGGGTTTAGGGTTTAAGGTTTATTATATAATTCTTTTGTGTATTTTGATTGAAGTACATTACATTTACAATGTTTGAGGTTGACTCAAGCAGAAGCTTAGAAGAAAATATGAATGATATCTCAATCATTAGGTAGTGTTTTATTGTTAAAAGATACATTCTAAATTATTTTCTTATAGTCAATTCATAGTTCTCTAATATGTGGTAGATGTTTGACACCAAAGAAAATCCTTTTTAAAATCTAACATAGGTTATCATATTTCTAGGTTTTAAGCTACAATAGTACTTTGATCATCCAATATTTCGAGCAAATTCCTTGCCCATCATCAAAGAAAGTCTAAATTAATCAAATCTAAAATAGTCATGGTTTTGATCATTTTCTATATAATCAACATAAATGTTAATTATGTATGCGATGTAATGCCGAATTTATACAAAAAGGTAAATGTTAAATACATAACTAACTATCTTTTTAAAAATTTCTTTACTTTTATTTTTTTTTTATCTTCTCTTATATAATCATCATAATCATAACCATAACTCATACTTATATCATATAGTTTTCATTTATACAAGTTTATTAAATTTAAACTTTTAAAAACTTTATGTTTTCTTTAAACTATTTAGATATTTTTGTTATACTTTTGCAATTCTATCTTGGTCACTAAATGTTATAAATTTCTAATCTATCATTTTTTATTAACAAAAAAATATCTTAAATATTCCCAACCAATTTCCTAATTATTTCGAATAATACTAAATGCTATATAGGGTAACTCTTTGAAACATTTTTGGAATTCCCAAAAAGTTAAAAAGTCATTAAACATCATAGACCACATTGTGTTATAGAGAATACTTACTAATACCCATAAAAATAACAATCTTTTTTATTAGTGATAAATGTCACAAGAAAGTGCTAGCTATAGTGAGAAAAAGATCAAAGCTTATGGTTCAAAAAGCTAGTAAAATGTGATTGAAAATACACTAATAAAATCTCTATGTCCAAATTTGAGGAATTATATATTCACTTTTTACGTTAGTAAGCCTCGAAGACAACATGAGTTTTCACATAGTTTATCTTCTTAATACCTACTTAATAATACAAAAAACATATACTTAGCAATGATACTAAGAGGTGCAAAGGAACATCGAAAAGAGGAGTTGAGAATTCAAAGTTCATAATATACCGCGTAAATGGATGAATGGTGCCTCTAGGGATCAAGGCTTTTGACTTTTCTACCTAGATTTCATTCTTGAATGTCGTCATTATTTCCAATGCCGATTCCTCGAGTCAAACAAAGTTCGTAGATGCATGTGTCCTCACGTTCCCACACGATTCCTGGTAATAAATGGTTATGATGTCAGACATTTAAGTTCCACAAAACCACGTAGATTTCGAGCACTCTGAAGAGTCTTTTACTTAAATTTTTTCTCATGGCCACGGATTCCCCAAAGGCCGAAAGCTTCATTGTAGGCCCCTTCACGACCTTGACAAAACAGGAGTCTCGAACATTATCAAGCCTTGAAAATAATCTTGTCATAGAGCCATTTCTCGTTGGCGACTAAAATCCTCAGCGCAATTCTCCTGGAGCATATCCAATTCTTGATCTTGAAGTCTAGATTACCACTGCATCTTCTGCATCTCGCTCGTACTAAGTCATTCGACACTGATTTTGTTGAGATAACCTTTGATTATAGACTTTCTGGTCTTCCCGTAGATTTGAACGCACTCACTCCCGTACCCATTAGCAACTATGCACTACACTATGTTTCGAAGGTCCAACACAACGTCCAATGACATCATGTCGATTTCACAAATATTGTAAGTGTTTGAACTTCGACCCCAATGGTGCTCGCTAATGCTCCCATCTCCATCCATTGACTGCTCGACTAATGAGTTGTGGCTCGAGTTATCATCGCCCGGTGCCATGGTTTGCTTGAAATTAGCTGATAGGATTTGGTGAAACTCCTCAAGACGGACCATCAAGGGCCATTGACATCTCGAGGAGGCACTATGCCCACAACAACTTGTCAAAAATTCATTGCGTGATGACCAAATTTTCCATGAGATGATGGAGGCCATCCATGTGGCAACTTTTAACTCGACATAATTAGACGATGGGGACATTGATATGTCAACTTTTAACTCGATAAAGAGACAAAAATAGAGAGTGGGAATTGGGTGGGATGAACATTGTTTGCCCACCCAACCCCAGATAAAACACCTTTCGATGTAATTAAATAAGCCTTCAAATTTAGTCTATGTTGCTTCGTGGCATACCATACATTCCTTTTCAATGTTGTACAAAAGTGGATGGGGACCATCACTAAGTGAAATTATTTATTCTTTATTCAATCATTTCCTTGCCCAATTAATGAAGAAAGAAATGGGGAAGTTGATTCGTTAATTATGTACCCTCGAGGGAAGTGTTAGAAATGGTGACAAGAAGAGGGTTTAGAAAGGAAGTGTGAGGAGAAGAGATGGATTTTGATGGATAATTAAGGGTGATCTTTTTGTCAAAGTCAGTTTAAAATTTACAAAACCGTCAAGATATTTTGTTGAATTTATGAAGAAATCTCTTAGAGGTGCGAAAATCGTCAAATTTGACGGGTAGCTATGTTTTGAAATTCTAACCTTGTGGGGAGATATGTATGGAAATTTTGATAATAAGAGTTTTTAATAAGGAAGAGGTGCAATGTTTTAAGATTTAAGTGTTTTTTTAAAAAGAGAGAATAATTAGTAAATAAAATGAAGTTTTGTTACTAATTTTATTTTGTTATTAATTAATCATCATTAACAAAATAATTAAGAATACCAAGCTGTTATTAATCCATCTATATTTATAAATAACTTAATATAATGTGATAATAAATTAAATTTATAAATAAATATTTAAACCTTCACTAACACATATCTATTTATTTAAAAATTAATCTTTACTAACAAATTAAAAAATATTAGACCTTTTTAAAATAATAATTACCTTTTATAAATTTATATATTTTTTACTCTTATCAAAAAATTTATTGTCATATTAATCCATATATATTTTATGGATACGAAATTTAATATTTTAAAATATCTTTACAGTAATCAAAATGTTGTAACCTTTAATTTAAATATTATAATTTCTAAAACATAAAAGGTAATTTTCCAAAATTTATTAATAGCAAGATAAACTCTATTACTAATAATTTTGAAAATTCTTATTTCACTAAATTTTTTAAAAGTTCTTATTTGTAAAATTATTTTGTTTTTATTTGTAATTTTTTTATTACACATATTTTTATTACAAATATCATATAATTTAAAAAATTAAAGAGATGGCTTTTCTTATTTCCATTAAAAACACATTTTGATTTCTTGATTTGTCTGATAAAGTTTTGAGGTTTGTTTGAATTGAGAAGTTTCCTAACATATTTTTTAATCCTATTTTGAGCATTTATCTTTTCTCTCTTCAATTTAAAGATTTTGTCGGGAACTTTTGAACCATTTAAATAAATGTAAAAAGAGTGTGATGAAAGGTTAAAATTTATAATAAATTAACCATTAATTTGGGAGCACCGAGTGAACGAATGTCACAGTTATCAACCAATCTAGTTTTCATATTTAGCTCGAGTTTGTATCCACTCATTAAGTTAACATCGACTTTGTTATGAACAGATTGGCCTCCATGTTTCTGGCACTCCAACGAGACGATGGATAAACGCATTGTTGTTCTTCATATTATCATTCCCGGTCACGGTAGGGTAATAACGCATTCAGAACGCTTATGATTGAGAAATTAAATTTCAATTTATTGTTTTTTGTCTTTTCAGAAGGTGGTAAAATTTATCAAACTCAGGTGTCAATAGTGAGGATAGCTGTTATTCGCGAATGTCTGTTTGACTCATCACTATTATCAAGGAAAACCACGTCACCTGTAATAACTTGCTGGTGGTCCGTAAGGGAGCAGGTTTTCACTCCTGCCAGATGCCTCTGGGTCTTGGGCCGTTGACCTGTTTCCTTACGTTACATCCAAAGAAGACGAACTCTTACCCAAACAAAAGCAGTTTTATGACATACTCCAAGCCGATTTAACTTATAAATGAAAATTATTTATTTATTTTTTAATATTTTTATTTTATTTTTTAAAAATATTATGGGTTCAAGTAGCTTGGCTCTTATTCTGCCATCCTGAGTTTAGCCGTCATCCAGCAGCTGCGCAGGCTTTATTTTGAGTGTCGTACGCCGTCAAACGCATTCTTAATTACGCGCTTCAGATCCCATCTATGGAATCGCATTTTTTTGGATTCTCTATTTCACATGCACGATCCAACATCAAAATCCTAACATATGCACAACCAGATTAAAACTTCAAATTCATGAATATGACAATGATATCCACAGTGACCCGTGCACCCGTTACCGAGGAATCTATCGCCTCAATTTACAAATCTTTTATTTTCGAATGGCATCAGTTATCGTACCGGAAACGCTGCCATTGGAGTCAAATCACATGCCCATGTCAGTGGTTGGTTGTATGATGCAAGGGTTACAATTTTCAGTTTTTATATATGTATATATTTACTTCATTTAGATTTTATTAATTTTTTTTAATTATCTATAAAAATCTTAAAAATTAAAATATTTTTACCAAAAAATTTTGCTTAATGCATGGTTGTGTAATAGCATAGTTGCAGCCAATGCATGAGTAGAATATTTTTAGGGACACAATTTTTTCATTGAATGGTTTCAATTTTTTTTTGTTTTTCTAAATAGGAATTGTAATTTTTTTTTGAAATTTTATTTAATTTTAAAAAATAAATTATTTTTATATAAGAATTATTAAAATTTTTAAAATTAAAATATTTTTATTAATATCATCAATTAACATGTTAAAAATTATTCCGCATTTTAAGATAAGTATAATTTTTCTAAAAACATTGCAAAAGTGTTCCCTGAGATGCTTTTAGTAAAATATTATATTTAAGATCTGAAATACATGGTATTAATTTTTATTATGTTATTTTATATTTAATTTTCATGGTTTCAAAAGAAAGTGTTGATTATTATGCTTATTTTATAATTTTCCACTTAAGTTCGGAAAGAAAAAAGTTTCACAATTAAGATTTTTAAAAAACATTGATTAATTATATAATTTATTTATTTTGTAAATACTTTAATTAAAATTTTAAAATTAATAAGAATACGAAAGTTAGTAGACAATATATTTCAAAAATAAAATGAATGAATATTAATTTTTAAACTATTATTAGTTAAGTGAGAAACTTGATTATTTATAAAAGTTTATTTTTTTTAATTGATTGTAAAAATTTAAAAATATGTAAAGAATTTTGATTCTATTGGATTTTTTCATGTTATTATATTAGGCATTCAATTTTTCCTTTGATCCTTATTAATTTAACATTTTAAATTACATAATGTGCATTGACTTATCATTATTATTATTATCCCTGTTTTATAATTAATTTTTATTGCTTGAAATTGAAATTATTAATTACTTTGATTCAATTTTTTATTATTGATTCAAGTTTTATTAATTATATAATTTATATAAATTTAATTATATAAAAAATAATTTAAGAAGTGTACTTGTACATTATCACTAACATCCAGATGTTTCAACTTAGACATTTTTGTCACTGTGCAAGACACTTGGTTTTAACACGTTAAATACAAGCATGCAAATGTTTCAATTTAACAACATCATAATTTTACATTATGATTGTTCTATTTCAAAAACTTTGTGATTTTGTAAAATGATTTGGTCAAAATGATATTAACTATGAAACAACGAATTTAAACAAACATGATTAAATGAAGGTTAAACAATCAAACTCAATGCTTTAATTATCTTTACCATTTAATTAGTATTAGTATTGTTTTCATAACCTTCTCCTTTTGCTTTCATGTTCCCATCAAATCATTCTAGCAGATATTTTCATTCCGGCAAAATCAATTAATAGCTAAATTAAACTAAGCCACAAAGAAGGCTAGCTATGCGGCCTTGTCACTAACAATAAGTCTCACGGTGTGATTTTTCAACCAAACGAAATAAGATTCATCTCGAAAGATGAAATCACCTCGATCATCTTCACCACGTCTTGCATTCTGGGCCTCTGATCAGGCACTGTAGCAACGCAAGCCATGGAAATCTAGAGAAATTGGATCATCTCTTCTTCTATGTTTTGGTACCTCATTGATTCCACGTTGAAAACATCTTTTGTCCACTCCTCACGAACCACGGATTGAGGGGCTCTGTAACAAGCAATGCGGTTTGATGCTACTGCAACGCTATAAATTCTTTGTATGTATTTATGTGGCCTTTATGAACTAATAATCATTGGAGAAACATGAACTAATTGTCATCGGCGAAACATGGGTGTTTCTATTCTCTAACCATGATAAGGAGTTCAAAGAAACATGGTTAAATACCCATTAAAACTATATGCATATTGGAAATTAAGTCGATTCATCTTCAGTTGAACTTTTGAAAACTTTATTTAAATGAATGCCAATATGCTATGGAGTTATATAGAATTTGAACAAAGGAAAAATATTAGATGAGCATGGTTAAAATGCTAACAAGCTTTTCAGATTTATGGTCCTTACTTTTGTAGCACATTGTTATTGTTTTCCAAATTATTTTAATTTTAATACTTGTGAAAGCCATATATCTCACAAAGAAAACAATCTATTTTTTTTTAAAGATAATAAACACATCAATAAGTTATTTTCAAGGATTATTCCTAAAATGATTTGCAATATTAAAGATAGTATCCTCAATTCCTCGTGCTAATTTGTTGCATTTTCATATATTTGTGTTTTAAGTATGTATGTTGTGATACAATTTATTTTTTTGCAAATAAAAATGGAGTGCCTAAGTAAGATATTTTATTAGTTTCTGTCTGGGACTATTAGCCATCGATCGATCGCTCACAATCAATTAATTGCTCTTTTGACCAAAATATTTTATGCTTTCCCAAATTTTATCTAAAGTTTTCGGATGGCAATTTAGTGTCCTAGACAATTTATCCAAAGTTTTTTTTGACCTCTTATTGGAAACTTCGCGCGTATCGAGGGAAAAATACACCTGCAATGTTTTTGTTATCCAAAGTTTGAAAGGAACTAACATATTTCGAAAATAATAGGCTAATAAAGTTTGATGTCTGCTTATTATTATCTTTTTTAGCTTTGTGTTTCTTTATAATGAATTATTTGACACAAATTCAAATTACCACCATAATTTTTCTTTAGCATATTCCATGATATTATATGGTCGTACGACCAGAACCTCGTGCATGCTCTGAATTTTTCATGTAAAGAAAATTCCTATAAAGTAACCGCCATAAAGTTACCATGCCACATGGGAATTTTAAATGTTTATTTATTTCTCCTATAAAGTAACCACCATAACTCTAATAAGTTACCATGCCACTTGGGAATTTTAAATATTTATTTATTTCTGCTATAAAGTAACTGCCATAATTCTTAATAAGTTACCATACCATGCCACTTGGGAATTTTAAATATTTATTTATTTCTCTGGATAAATTTCAAAAAATAATCAAAACCTATTTGATGTATCCTTTTTTTTTCAAATTTTAAAATTATATAAAGGATGGCTCATCACCATAGGATATTACAGAACGAACTATTGACGACAGGCGAATGTTAATTGGAAAAAAGCTTCCGAAAAACCACTTCTAAACCACAGGGTAAAAAATTATGCTTTTGGGGTTGATTTTTCCATTTGCAAAACCACTTCGTACTTGTCCCCAAACTACTCAGTCCCATACGATCTGTTTTATTGGATTTGTTGTATAAAAAAGTAATTCTAAAATGTATGCATAAATATTTATAAATTTTATTTTATCCAAACGATCTGTTTTATTGGATTTGTTGTATAAAAAAGTAATTCTAAAATGTATGCATAAATATTTATAAATTTTATCCAAAGTTTTCGGATGGCAATTTAGCGTCCTAGACAATTTATCCAAAGTAAAGTTTTGTTTTTGACCTCTTATTGGAAACTTCGCGCGTATCGAGGGAAAGATACACCTGCAAAGTTTTTGTTATCCAAAGTTTGAAAGGAACTAACATATTTCGAAAATAATAGGATAATAAAGTTTGATGTCTGCTTATTATTATCTTTTTTCGCTTTGTGTTTCTTTATAATGGTTTATTTGACACAAATTCAAATTACCACAATAATTTTTCTTTAGCATAATCCATGATATTATATGGTCGTACTACCAGAACCTCGTGCATGCTCTGAATTTTTCATGTAAGGAAAATTCCTATAAAGTAACTGCCATAAAGTTACCATGCCACATGGGAATTTTAAATATTTATTTATTTCTCCTATAAAGTAACCGCCATAACTCTAATAAGTTACCATGCCACTTGGGAATTTTAAATATTTATTTATTTCTGCTATAGATTAACCGCCATAATTCTTAATAAGTTACCATACCATGCCACTTGGGAATTTTAAATATTTATTTATTTCTCTGGATAAATTTCAAAAAATAATCAAAACCTATTTGATGTATCCCTTTTTTTTTCAAATTTTAAAATTATATAGAGGATGGCTCATCGCCATAGGATATTATGGAACGAACTATTGACGGCAGGCAAATGTTAATTGGTAAAAAGCTTCCGAAAAACCACTTCTAAACCACAAGTTAAAAAATTATGCTTTTGGGGTTGATTTTTCCATTTGCAAAACCACTTCGTACTTGTCCCCAAACTACTCAGTCCCATACCATCTGTTTTATTGGATTTGTTGTATAAAAAAATACTTCTAAAATGTATGCATAAATATTTATTGAGTTTTTTCCTTTAAAATTAAGGATATTAAATTTATTATAATTATATTAAAATACAAAATATTATATTATATAATTTGATAATATATAAAACAATTAAAATATATATTATCATAACTTATTATAGTTTAATTATAATCAATTTATTTGACATTACGTGGATGTGAGCATTAAAAAAATTGGTTAGATTTCCATGCAACCACTTAGGGGACTATATATTAGAAGAGCATAATTTTTTTTGTATATGATTGAAAGAGATCAAGTAATATTGTTCTTTCATGTTATTGATCCATTAAGTGTATGTTGCATTTTAGCTTAAGCTTTTGGTATGTATTCTGAGTGTCCTGCATGCAGGACAGATGTTTGCATATGGTGGTTCAACTGGGCCAGATGTTTGTGCGGCTAGTTCAATGTATTTCACAGAGCCCTGCCGCAAAGCCCGGGGTATTTTATTTCAGGGGCAGAGAGTTTCAGAGCTGGAGGGGTTGCAGGAGCAGAGTTTTCAGGCCAGAGAAATAGCAGAGGTGCCCTCTTTGTAAGTGTTTTCCTGCCTTTTGCTTTGCATTTACATGGCTTTTCCAGAGCTAACATACCCAGATTTGCTTCAGTAAGCCTTTTGAGGCCCTAGTCATTTGTTAGCAGAGAAAAAGGACTTCTACGGTTTTGGTCTGTCTTTTTACACTGACTTGGTCATCATCTATTCGGGTTTTCCGTATCTTTTCTGAACAATGTGCTTTTTGTGTCTTTTTTTTCCTAATTTTCGCTGTTTGCGGGGTACTTGTATTTTCTAGTTAGGGTGAATTTGAATACTTCTGAGACATTTGGGAATTTAAAGTTTATCATTTTCTCATTTCTACTTTTAGCGTGGTGAGGAGTATACTCCAAGTCACATATGCTTTTAATTGTGTTGCAGATGTAGTCAGTTTGTGTTTTCTGTGAATATGAAGAAATTGTTTGTTTGATTATGTCCAGGTTGAAAATTTTTACCCTGCTTGAGATATGATTTTATGATGTATATAGCTGAATATTTGGTCCGTCAGAATAAAACATGTATTTTAGTTGCCGGGGAAAAATGTAAATATAACTAATAAATTTGTTTATATTTTTAAGTTGCTTTGCTTTAGGCCACACTTTTCATGGTTCTGTTAGGTCTACCTAGTTTTAATTTTTAAAGACATTTCAATATATATAGTATTTAAATACATTCAATATATATCTACTATATTTAGAGAGTTATAAATGCATTTCAATTTTTATAGAAAAATATATATTACAATTATATATACTATGTATATATTACATACATTTCATATATTATATATATATATATACAGAGTTATATTACATTTCAATATATAATTAGATACTTTTAGATATATTTGTTTTTATTTACAATATATTTATATACAAATAAAATGTTTAATTAATTTTATTATTACAATACAATATATATATTTTAATATATACATTACAATGTCAGGGGCAGAGAGTTCCGCAGCTGGAGGAATTGCAGGAGCAGAGTTTTCGGGCGAGAGAAATAGCAGAGGCACCCTCTTTGTAAGTGTTTCCAGAGCTAACATACCCATATTTGTTTCAATAAGCCTTTTGAGGCCCTAGTTATTTGTTAGCAGAGAAAAAGGACTTCTACGGTTTTGGTCTGTCTTTTTACACTGACTTCATCATCATCTATTCGGGTTTTCCGTATCTTTTCTGAATTTTTACCTAATTTTAGCTGTTTGCGGGTACTTGTATTTTCTAGTTAGGCTGAATTTGAATACTTCTGAGAGATTTGGTAATTTAAAGTTTATCGTTTTCTGATTTCTACTCCAAGTCACGTATGCTTTTAATTGTGTTGCAGATGCAGTCAGTTTGTGTTTTCTGTGAATATGAAGAAATTGTTTGTTTGATTATGTCCAGGTTGAAAATTTTTACCCTGAGTGAGATATGATTTTATGATGTATATAGCTGAATATTTGGTCTGTCAGAATAAAACATGTATTTTACTTGCTGGGGAAAAATGTAAATATAACTAATAAATTTGTTTATATTTTTAAGTTTGTTTGTTGGTTAGTTGTGCTTTGTTTTTTTATTACATATCAAACATTAAATCAGAAAGGTTTTTTTCCCGAATAATCTCGCTCAAGGGTAGGTCGAACCCTGGCAAATTGTCAGCTGCACCGAACCTTTTCAAACGCAGAGCCGGAGAGCTCCCCTATTTTACGTTAATGATAAGGAATATCGTTTAGTACCTCTTCCTTTGCTTTAGCCCACACTTTCCATGGTTCTATTGGGTCTACGTAGTTTTAATTTTTAAATACATTTCAACATATATAGTATTTAAATACATTTCAATATATATCTACTATATTTAGAGAGTTATAATACATTTCAATTTTTAAATAGAAAAATATATATTTACAATATATAATATACTATGTATATATACATACATTTCAATA
>APFE030467141.1:86999-125129 GCA_000404065.3 Pinus taeda | reverse complement strand
AACAAATTTAATATTTTAATAAATTATATATTCAAATCAATATCATAAAAGTATTGGAAAAGATGCATATTCATAAAAGATGCATATTCATAAAATATTTGTTTGGGTAATTACCGGGCCTGGATATTCCATAACGGGAAAACAATCACACATTCAAAGTGGTTCTTTCGTTATGAGCTTTTCCAACGTATTGTATTGTTTTGGTTTGATAATGGTTAACAATATGTTGAAAGGGATATTTTTATCAAATTATTTAAATGATTAAAATTGAAAATATTTATTTATATTTCTGTAATTTTGTAATTTATAGTTTTATAAATTTTAGTAATAAAGTAGTATACGTAAGTGGTTTTTTGTTTTTCAAATAAGTGTGTTCAATTTTATTGGGATATTATTATTATTATTATAAGTTTTTAGATGTTTTATGAATATATATTTTTTTTGAAGAAGTCGGTTGCTATGCATTATATTGAAAAAAAGGGGATATCAAATCCACTGATACATAAGTTATGCAAGATGAAAGAAATTCAAAGGGTTTACAAAAAGAAGCGACCCCTTTGTTTCTTAGCTTGCTTTGGTTGCAACTTCTAAACACAAAACTACTGTAGATTCGAACAAAGGATGATGACAAAAAGATACATTTGAAATACATTTAGTCAATCATGATGTGCTGTATCTGACGAGCCGTTGATTCTTCCGGGTTCTCCTCCTTGCCTTCTTGCTTGACGCTGGAGGAACTTGAGGCTGCCCCTTTGTTGAATTTTTCCATCATGTAACGCAGAATGGAGATTGATTCTTCTGCGTGCCCACAGCGATTTGTGAGAAGTCTGAACTGTTCTTACAGAGAGGCCACCTTATGCATAAAGAGCTGAATTTCAGCTTTGTATTTTTCTGTGTTGATACGATCCTGCTCGAAGAGCCTCCGGCCTTGTTCTTTAAGCTGTCTATCATGCTCTTCTAGTCTATCTTCCAGTAAGGTCTGCTTTCTGTCAAGTAAGGACTGCTGTGCTCTGATTTCGTCCATCTCCGCTTGCAGGTCGGCGCAGTGGAAGCAGTCTTCGCTGCGCGCCATTGGGGTGAAGATTTTGCAGATGTAGGAGTTGGTGAATGTAATGCGGTAATGAATGGGAGAACGCAGAGTAGGTGAGACCTGACAGATGGAAGGAGCGTTCCCAAAACAATGGTGAAATCCCGCAGACAGAGATTCTGCTGTGAGAGAATTAAAAGAGAGTGGAAGCGAATCCTTAATAGACGCTGAGAGTAGATAAGGTAAGGAGGGATCGAATAAGAAGGAGGTATCAAGGGCGCTGTGGGAGATGGGGGAGCAGGAATGCTCAAAACCAGAGGGTGCCGAGAAAATGGAGAGGATAAAGCGAGTCGGGTGCTGCCAAGGATAGGAGGGTTCTGAATGCTGAAGGTGGAAAGAATGAGGACAGGGAAGCGAGGAGGTAGGAGAATCAGGGAGGGTTGAGCGAACAGAGGGCGACCAAGGAAGGGAGATTATTGGGAGCAGGACGAAACTTGCCACGGATGAGTAGTAGCTCACATCGACAGCCCTGTTGTTCCTGAGGTTCACCTGAACAGCAAACAATGTGAGATAAAACAACAAGATACAAGCTAAAGATGGAAAGCGATACCAGAAAGCTTCGTTCCTTCTGTTGCTGCTGCGGTGGCTAAGAATGCTATCATCCAGGCGAGGAGTATACTCTGCTTCATGCTGAGCGATGATGGTGGTATTTATAGTGTAGCTTGGGAGGGGGAGGAATGCCCAAAACAAGTTGGGGATCACGAGACGCATAAGGTCCTGATCCAGATCCCTCAGAAGATCGAAAAACTCTGCACATCCATACCTGATGCCGGCTATCGTATGATTAATTTTGACTGAGAGACCATAAGTTACCTTCTTCGAGGAGCTGATTCGACGGATTGGAGGCTGTCTGTTTTTTGGCAGATTTCCTTCTGCTGAGCAGAGTACGCCCATCGCACAGATGGAGAGTGTGCGAGGCTGGGCATAAAATTGATTTTTTCGGTTCATGGAAGAGGGTGAAATTCCTCTCTATCCTTACACTTTAAAATACCTTCGTGTTTTCCAACTTCCTTGTTGGCATGTTTATCAGCTTGCGTGTTTAGATTGCGCAGGAGATGGTAGAATTTAACGTCTTCAAAACTGTCAAGGAGCATTTTGATTCGGTCAATATGTTGCTGTAGGCTTCTGTTGGGAGAACAGAGGTTGTAGTTCATGAGCCTGATAATTATTGAGGAATCTCCAAACACAAGTGCTTTCCTGATTCCCAAATTTTTTAATTGAACTAAGCCTTGATAAAGGGCTAGAGCTTCAGCTAGATTGTTGGATTTCCTTCCCAAGCTCCATTCATAGTTGCAGATTTCCTTGCCATGTTCATTTGTGATCACTCCTCTCGCACCTGTTTGTCCAGGATTCGATTTGGAAGCTCCGTCGAAGTGAAGAGTTGGATAGTGACTCTTTTGTATCCACATATTGTATTCACTTTCTGAGAGTCTGATCTCCCATTGCTTCACTTTGTTTTGTTTCTGGTTGTTGGATTTCTGGGCTTCTTGAGGCTGTCCTGGTCTGTCTAGAATATGCCTGAGAACTGATCTTTCCTCTACAGTATAGTCTGCTGCTTGAATTCTCTCTTTGTAATTTGCTGCTATTGTCTCTTGTGCCAATGTGTGAGCTTTGTTGCAAGTCATCCTTACATTGCTGTCCTTGTTTTGAAAGATCTTCTTATTTCTTGTGAGCCATATTTTCCAGAGGAGGTTAAGAGGAATTATGGCCCAAATTCTTTTTACTGTCTTACTTCCATTCTCTTTCCAGGGGTTGTTTTTCCTCCATGCATGTATTGTTTCAGGAATGCTTTGATGAGGTTGCCAATTTGTGTTGCCTAAGGAGGACAGACTGATCCAACATTGTTTGGCAAAGGAGCAGTCCAGAAACAAGTGTTGAATAGTTTCCTCAGCTGAACAGCAGTTGGGGCATCTTGAGGGGCCAATAATCCCTCTCTTTTTTAAGTTTTCGGCCGTGAGCACTTTTCCCTTTAGCAGCAGCCAATTGAAGAATTTAACTTTGGGAATGGCCTCCGAATTCCATATTATCCGCCAGTGGTTCCATGTAGGGGTCTGATGAATGTCATTGCAGATATACTGATATCCAGATTTGATTGTATAGTTGGATCCCGTGGGATCCCATCTGAACCCGTCTGTTGCTCCTTTTCTAATGGGAGCTCGGTTCTGAAGGTTATTTTGAAGAATTTTGAGGCTTGGTTCAAGAGCAGGAGGAATGGGTGGAAATTCCCATCCGATCCATGCGCCAGTATTATCATCCCACTTCGAAATTTGATGAAGTTTCTGGATACCTTTGCATTTGAGATGATGGATGATGGGAATTGCTTCGTCAATTGAGTTTAAGGGAGGGAGTCCCATTATTTTGTTTGTGGCAAAATCAATAGAAGCTCCTCCTCTTGGAACCTTCGAAGTGTTGTGACTTAGATGGGGAATGGCTTTCTTATAGAGCTGCCAAATTTTAGTAGCCTCTCTTATGGGAATATCAGTTTCCAGAAGATTTTGCCTTTTGCTGCTAAGGTATTTACATTCAAAGACCTGTTTCCACCAGGCTATGGGCTCAGTGATCAGCCTCCAAGCAATTTTGATTCCAAAGGCCAGATTTAGGATTTTGGGAGATCTTATTCCCAGTCCTCCTCTGTCCTGGGATTGAATTACACTTTTCCAGCTAACCAGATTGAATCTATTTTTCTCTTTTTTGCCTCCTTGCCATAAAAAATTCCTGATGGCAATTTCCAGCTTGTAATGAAAAGATGCTGGAGCTTGGTAAAGAGTGAACCTATAAAGAGGGAGAGAAGAAATACCTGATTTCAGGAGAATTATTCTGCCTGCGGGGTTGAGCCATTGTGTTCCCCATTGTTGAATCTTCCTCTTGACTTTATCTAGGATTTCATTCCAAGTGTTAGCCTTTAGTGGCCCCATACTCACCGGCATTCCAAGATAGGTGAAGTGGTCCCAATTAACTTTGTGAGCAACTCCAAAGATGTTGGCTATACTATGAGCAGTTTGAGTGGAGATATTCCAGCTATAGATGCAACTTTTCTGATAATTGATCTCTCCCCCTGAGAACTCCATAAATTTGTCAAGGAGGGCTTTGAATCGTTTTGCAATAGTAGTAGAGGCACCCCCAATCAGAAGGGTATCATCAGCGAATTGGGAGTGGTTGATGTTCTTGACTCCATTCCCATATTTGATGCCTGAGATGAGACCAACTCTTCTGTTGTAGTCTAGCGCTCTGCTAATAGAATCAGCCATCAAGATAAAAAGATAAGGGGAGAGAGGGCATCCTTGCCTTAACCCTCTGGACGATTGGAAGGCGTCACAAGTTCGCCCATTGATCAAGGGAGAAATCCACGGTTCAGAGATACAAGCTGCAATGATGCTGATGAAGGATGGGCTAAATCCGATTTTCCTCAGGACCGCGAACAAGAAGGAATGTCTTACTCGATCAAAAGCGTTGGCTAAGTCGAGCTTGAGGACAAAGCCTTTCTCTTGTCTGGATATACTCGAGTGGATGGCTTCTTGAACGAGGATTATTGAGTCATGGATTTGTCTATTGGAGAGGAAACCTCCTTGATTTTCAGAGATGAGAGATGGAAGGAGGGGCTGGAGCCTGGAGGCTATGATTTTTGCAAAGATTTTATAAGAAGTATTGCATAGAGATATGGGGCGAAACCTGGAAAAGGTGGTTGGCCGGGTTTCCTTGGGTATAAGCGCAAGAAAAGTGGAGTTTGTGAATCCCCCCATTTTCTTTTTTCTTTGAATTCCCCTTAGCATCTTAACAAGATCTTTTTTGATTAGATACCAGAAATCTCTATAGAAATTAATTGGGAACCCATCTGGACCTGGAGACTTGTCCGGCTGCAAGGTCCAAATGGTTTTTTTGATTTCTTCCTCCGTGATTTCCTGGTTAAGATTTTCATTCATCTCTTGTGAGATTCCTTTTGGGATATGCTGGAGCATGTCTGAGTAGTCGGACTCTTCATGGTTTTCTGAGAGTAATTTTTTGAAGTGGAGAGAGGCTGCTCTTTTAATAGCTTCTTGATCATTATGCTGGCTGCCATTGCCATCTGTTATTGAAGTGACATTGTTCCTGATCATTCTGACTGTTGCCTGCTTGTGAAAATATGCCGTGTTTTTATCTCCTTCTTTAAGCCACAATTGTCTTGACTTAGTTCTCCATTTGATTTCCTCCTCTCTCTTAGTGCGCATTAGCTGTCCTTGAGTTTCCCACTCCTCTTTTTTCAGCTGAGGTGTGAGCCCTTGCTGCTCTATTTGGATTTGAATCTTATCCAATTCTTGCTGTAAATTGTTTTTGACTCTTTCTGGCTCTTTGTAACTGATTTTGGCCCAGTCTTTTAGAGCTCTCCTTGTGTTTTTGATTTTCATTTCCCAGATGAAGCTAGGGGAGCCTTCGATGTGCTGCTTCCACGTTCCTTCTATAATGTCTATTACCACAGCGTTATTTCTCCAGAGAGGGTTGTATCTGAAAGGAATTGGGCCTAAATGAACATTGGATTCCAGCGTTAGCATGATTGGGAAGTGGTCTGAAACAGAAGAGCTGAGGACTTTGGAGTGGGCAGCGGCATAAGTGGACAGCAGGGATATATTGACTAGAATTCTGTCTAGGCGTTCCATGATGTTGCCAGGTCCCAACCTCCTGTTGTTCCAAGTAAATTTTCGGTTTTTAGGAATGATGTCCATCAGCTCATGATCAGACATTATTCCCTCTAGCTGATTTCTGAAGGGATCAGGGAAAAAATTGCCTCCTCTTTTTTCATTAGCATGGAGGACTAAGTTTAGGTCCCCTGCTAGGATAACATTTGAATTTTGTTCCTTATTAATGTCTTCTTTCAATTCTTCCCAACATTGTTCCTTTTCTCTGAACTGATTGGGAATATAAACGTTGTAAACAATGATATCACAGCTCTCATCTTTTTGGACTAAATTAATCTTTAACCAATTTTGATTAAGGGAAAATGACTTACAGTCCCAGAGATGGCTGCTCCACATGATCGCAACTCCTCCTGAAGCTCCTCTTGAGTCGTTGCAGATACCTAAGAAATTTTTTTGACCGTCCACAATTTTCTGCATATCATTTTGGCTCTGTTTAGTTTCTTGAAGTAAAATAATATCAGGCCGATCTGAATGGATCAGATCTCGAAGGGAAGCTAATTTGAAGGGGTGCCCCAAACCCCTACTGTTCCATGATAGAAGCTTCATCATGGGACATTTGTTCGCAGAGGTGCTCGCCTCTCATGATCTTTTCCTGATGATTCTGTCTCTTTAGACCCTGCAAGGAAGGAATCCATTGGCGTTTGAAGTCCAAGGGCTATATCTTTTTGAATGTTCTCTTCACGGATTTGCTTTGATGTTTTCCGTCCTGGTCCTAATTTCTTGTGAAGGTCACTAGAGGCGCCAATATCCTTGGAAGAGCTTCTTGTTGTTCTGGGGGGGGGAGGATCCGAGGCAGGTTGAGAGAGGGATGGGATATTGGAAGGTTCGAACGGATTTTCAGGGAGGGTTTCATCAGAGGATAAAATGAGGAAGGGGTTGGATGTTGAGGGGGAGGGAGGGTCACGGGGAGGGTTTGAAGGAGGGGAGGAGATGGGGGGGTTGGGAGGGAGGGAAGAAGTTCCAGGAATATCAGCAGAGAGAGCAGGTTTGGATGAGGGGGCTGCTTTCTTTTTTTTGACGGTTTCCCATTGGTCTCCACAGTCTTCTGATTCCAGGTTGGTGATCTTAGTGCATCTGTTGGCGAAATGGCCATATTCATGGCAAACCTTGCATTTAAAGGGAATTTGCTCGTAGTCAAGTTGCTGAATGTAGCTCCACTCATCCACCTTTAACTTGATGGCCTCCGGCAGGCCTTTCCCAAGATCCACTTCGACACAGATCCTCGCACAAGCTTGCATGTTGTCTTTTGGTTCACTTCTGTCAATGTATTTCCCGACGGCATTCCCAATAGCTTTGACAGATTTGTCTCCCCAGCAGTGTAAGGGCAGATGAGGAAGGCGGACCCAAACAGGAACTGCACTGGGGATGTCGAGCTCAGGATCGAAATCAGGGGTCCATTTGTTGAGATACAGCCCTCGAGAATCCATGAAATAGGGCCCGTTCCTGAAGATCAGGTCTTTGTCTTCTTTGGTTTCAAAGTGAAATGTATAATAACCTTTGCCACAAAAACGAATCGAGATCTTTCCCTGAGTTTTATCGGTCCAATTTCGTTCCACCCATCGCTGCACTGTTTTTGGTGAGGGCCACAATCCTGTGAACTGTCCTATGAGACCTTTTTCCGCAAGAGACAAGGCTGCCATTCGAGGAAGAGATGGAGGCAGCTGCACTTCTTGAATAATATCCAGCTTCTTGACGAATTTTGAGATTGATGGTTTAGGGCGAGCAGGGGGGAGGGATCTTACTAGGGCAGAGAAGGCTTTCTCCGCGTCTCCAAGGGGGGGCGCAAGAGTAGCCATGGCTGCCAAGGCCCAGAGACAGGCCTCGCAGCCCAGGCCGAGGCGACGACGTCGGGCAGCAGCAGGGGGCGGCAAGGACTTCAGCTCCGCGCGCGCGCTCCAGCCTTTAATTAATTTTTATTATTACAATTACAATATATATATTTTAATATATACATTGCAATGTTTTTTAATAATTAGATTATGTCACTAGCTTATCTGAGCCATTTTGATATGTTGTATTCGTTTTTAGAAGGGAATACATCCAAAGTTACTGCAACGAATGTCCTTCCAAGATCTTTTCCACATGTCTTGCAAGGACCTTTCCACATGTCCTTTTCCATGCATGCAACATTAGTATTGTAAGCTCTAGTACTGTAAATAACACCATCCTTAGCCAGTGAATACCCGAGAGAGGAGTGCGCTGATTTTCACATTTCAAGACATTGTTGCTCGAACTTTGGCTTTGACAGCCAGCAAAGGAGACATGTCTTGCAAGGACCTTTCCACATGTCCTTTTGCATGCATGCAACATTAGTATTGTAAGCTCAAGTATTGTAAATAACACCATCTTTGGCCGGTGCATACCCGAGAGAGCAGTGCGCTGATTTTCACATTTCAAGACATTGTTACTCGAACTTTGGCTTTGACAGCCAGCAAAGGAGACATTGTTGCTGCAACTTGAGGCTTTGAGAGCCAGCAAAGGAGAGGTGCAACGATTGGCCTCGAGTTTCTCCATCAATTTCATGAAGTTTACTGTAAACTTATTAAATCTCGCTTCCTTATTTCCTACATTCTGTGTAGCTTTCTCGTTTTCAGGTCTAGTTTATATTTAAGGTTATTTTTTTTATTGTTGCATTTTGATTTTTGGTTGGCATATTTTGTCTTGAAAAAGTAATATTTTGGAAATATTGAAGATGCTCCCTATTACACGTACGTATGGATTTGATTATCTTTCACATAAGATGTCATCTTACACTGATTTTCAAATTTCAAGACATTGTTACTCGAACTTTGGCTTTGACAGCCAGCAAAGGAGACATTGTTGCTGCAGCTTGAGGCTTTGAGAGCTAGCAAAGGAGAGGTGCAACGATTGGCCTCGAGTTTCTCCATCAATTTCATGAAGTTTACCGTAAACTTATAAATCTCGCTTCCTTATTTCCTACAATCTGTGTAGCTTTCTCATTTTCAGGTCTAATTTATATTTAAGGTTATTTTTTTTATTGTTGCATTTTGATTTTTGGTTGGCATATTTTGTCTTGAAAAAGTAATATTTTGGAAATATTGAAGATGCTCCCTGTTACACGTACGTATGGATTTGATTATCTTTCACATAAGATGTCATCTTATAAGATTATAGATGGATATTATAACATACAAGTTTATGGGCTAACATCATACCATTGAGGACAACATGCCAAAAACGAACTTTATTTCACTCTATCATTTGGATCTACTTTAATATTGGTAAGATTAATCCCAATATTAATCACACAAACCTCCAATTGGAAAGATTCTCTCCTTCATTTTCATTTTTTCCTAAGTGAAAGATGTATGCAAATTATTGCAGACAATGTATTTATAATCATTTTATTTTTACAAGGAATTGTAGGTTAACTGGTGCTCCTCTCAATTTATATTTAAATTCAAATTAACAATGAAATCAACAAGCCCAAGCAACTCTTTAAGTACATCTCCTTTGTAGTAATGAAAAATGAAACTCTTTAAGTACATCTCCTTTATAGTAATGAAAAATGAATAAGACGAAGTGATCACTTCTTGTCACCATTAACCCCGCAAAATATTTGTACTAGGCAAGTCCACTTGAAGTGATCACTTCTTGTCAAGTCCACTTGAAGTGATCACTTCTTGTCAGCTCAACCATGGAGCTTAACCTCGAGAGTGTCAAGGTAATTGAACCCGTGACCTCTCAATAGAAAAGATGCTTTAAAGACGAGGACTTGACCAGTTAAGCTAACCCTCAAGGCTTACAATGACGCTAGTTCTTGGAGATCATGTAGAGTGGATATGTTAACCTCTTCAAGATAGACAATTTTAGGGTAAAATTTTGCCATTGGATAAAATTTGTAATGTCCAAATACTAGATGGTGAATTTATTATTTATAACATTTTGTCATGTTTTGCCCTAATATTTTTACTTTGAAACACACACACACACTCCTTAGTGTAGCACAATATTCCATTCCCCTAAGTAGTAATTTGCCCTTGTTAGCCATCGATCGATCGCTGACAATCAATTAATTGCTCCTTTGACCAAAATATTTTATGCTTTCCCAAATTTTATCCAAAGTTTTCGGATGGCAATTTAGCGTCCTAGACAATTTATCCAAAGTTTTGTTTTTGACCTCTTATTGGAAACTTCGCGCGTATCGAGGGAAAAATACACCTGCAAAGTTTTAGTTATCCAAAGTTTGAAAGGAACTAACATATTTCGAAAATAATAGGATAATAAAGTTTGATGTCTGCTTATTATTATATTTTTTAGCTTTGTGTTTCTTTATAATGGTTTATTTGACACAAATTCAAATTACCACCATAATTTTTCTTTAGCATAATCCATGATATTATATGGTCGTACGACTAGAACCTCGTGCATGCTCTGAATTTTTCATGTGAAGAAAATTCCTATAAAGTAACCGCCATAAAGTTACCATGCCACATGAGAATTTTAAATATTTATTTATTTCTCCTATAAAGTAACCACCATAACTCTAATAAGTTACCATGCCACTTGGGAATTTTAAATATTTATTTATTTCTCTAGATAAATTTCAAAAAATAATCAAAACCTATTTGATCTTTTTTTTTTTTCAAATTTTAAAATTATATAAAGGATGGCTCATCGCCATAGGATATTACGGAACGAACTATTGACGGCAGGCGAATGTTAATTGGCAAAAAGCTTCCGAAAAACCACTTCTAAACCACAGGTTAAAAAATTATGCTTTTGGGGTTGATTTTTCCATTTGCAAAACCACTTCGTACTTGTCCCCAAACTACTCAGTCCCATACGATCTGTTTTGTTGGATTTGTTGTATAAAAAAATACTTCTAAAATGTATGCATAAATATTTATGAATTTTATCCAAAGTTTTCGGATGGCAATTTAGCGTCCTAGACAATTTATCCAAAGTTTTGTTTTTGACCTCTTATTGGAAACTTCGCGCGTATTGAGGGAAAAATACACCTGCAAAGTTTTTGTTATCCAAAGTTTGAAAGGAACTAACATATTTCGAAAATAATAGGATAATAAAGTTTGATGTCTACTTATTATTATCTTTTTTTCGCTTTGTGTTTCTTTATAATGGTTTATTTGACGCAAATTCAAATTACCACCATAATTTTTCTTTAGCAATTTTTCATGTAAAGAAAATTCCTATAAAGTAACCGCCATAAAGTTACCATGCCACATGGGAATTTTAAATATTTATTTATTTCTCCTATAAAGTAACCGCCATAACTCTAATAAGTTACCATGCCACTTGGGAATTTTAAATATTTATTTATTTCTGCTATAGAGTAACTGCCATAATTCTTAATAAGTTACCATACCATGCCACTTCGGAATTTTAAATATTTATTTATTTCTCTCGATAAATTTCAAAAAATAATCAAAACCTATTTGATGTATCCCTTTTTTTTTCAAATTTTAAAATTATATAAAGGATGGGTCATCGCCATAGGATATTACGGAAGGAACTATTGACGGCAGGCCAATGTTAATTGGCAAAAAGCTTCCGAAAAACCACTTCTAAACCACAGGTTAAAAAATTATGCTTTTGGGGTTGACTTTTCCATTTGCAAAACCACTTCGTACTTGTCCCCAAACTACTCAGTCCCATACGATCTGTTTTATTGGATTTGTTGTATTAAAAAATACTTCTAAAATGTATGCATAAATATTTATTGAGTTTTTTCCTTTATAATTAAGGATATTAAATTTATTATAATTATATTAAAATACAAAATATTATATTATATAATTTGATAATATATAAAACAATTAAAATTATATATTATCATAACTTATTATAGTTTAATTATAATCAATTTATTTGACATTAAGTGGATGTGAGCATTAAAAAAATTGGTTGGATTTCCATGCAACCACTTAGGGGACTATATATTAGAAGAGCATAAATTTTTTTGTATATGATTGAAAGAGATCAAGTAATATTGTTCTTTCATGTTATTAATCGATTAAGTGTATGTTGCATTTTAGCTTAAGCTTTTGGTACGTATTCTGAGTGTCCTGCATGCAGGACAGATGTTTGCATATGGTGGTTCAACTGGGCCAGATGTTTGTGCGGCTAGTTCAATGTATTTCACAGAGCCCTGCCGCAAAGCCCGAGTTGGAAATAATTAATTCCTACTTGTCTATGGTTGTAATTCTCCATTTGAGGAGTTTGTTCCTATATAATAGGGATTTAATTTCTTCTAGTTTAGTGTGTGGTTGAGAGAATCTCTCAACCACACTAGTGTACGTCCAAGATAGAATTCCTATCTTGAGACTATTAATTGTATAAATATGTGCGTAATTTCCTCATTCATTAATAATAGAAAATATATTGATTGAGCTACTTTTATCTTGGTATCAGAGCCTGTGAGAGCTTGGCCCCTCCTGGGCTGAGGGAAAATAAAGAGTGTAGTATATGTTTGTTTGTCCATCATATCTGTTTGAGAGAACTGTAACGCTGTCGCAGCGAAGACGCGCAGAGGGACTTGTCGCTCGTGGCTTTAGGGTGATGTCTGGATTGCCCAACAGATCGGCAGCAGAGGTCGAGCGGTCAGATTGACTGCGCAATCCGTGGTGTGGCTGCGTGGTGGCTCTGTGTCCACCTGAGGGAGATCTGGCGGCCCATCTCCTTTTTTTTGGTTACTCAACCGCATCTCATGTAGTGTATATTTTAGAGGGTTTAAGAAGGGTCTTAATCCTCGAAGAAGGCAGTTTCGGGAGCAAAGCTTTTTTATTTTTATTTTGAAAGGAGCAATGGATTCTGATCATGGCAAGATTTTTATCGAAGGAATATCATGGGACACCTCTGCAGAGAGGCTAAAGGACTATTTTGGTCAATACGACCAGGTCGTAGATGTTGTCATTATGAAAGACAGGACTACTGGTCGAGCAAGGGGTTTCGGCTTTGTGATCTTTGGAGACCCTTCTGTTGCATATCGAGTTATTCAGGAGAAGCACACTATTGACGACAGAACATGGACAAAGTTCTTCAGCAGACATTTCACCAGCTCAAGGAAAAGACTATGGAGGCGTTGTCTCGTGTATGCGTGGACGAGGTCGCCGACGGATAAATCCGTCCGAAAATTGACAGTCATATGGATTTCACTCAACACTGTCCAAACATTTGCATCCTGAGGCACAGTGTGGGAATCCTATAGCATTATTTTCATTATTTGTTTGTCTGAGACTTGTTAATGCGTTGAGCCTGGCAGGTCGCTGCAGAGTGGCAGCATCAGGCGCTGGAAGGAAACCTGTGGACTCTGCGTTGCCTTCGAGGAATCCAACCAATCGCGCCTCTCGCCTCTCACACGGAGCTCCGCCTTCTTCAGCGTGACCCCCGGGAACCGAATCTCTGTGAGAGGGGTCGTTGGCGTCTTTGGGGCCTGTCACTCTGAGAATGCTCCATTTCTGAATGCACCGAGCAAAACATGCGCATTTCTGAATGCTCCTAACTGGTTTGATTACCGTCTTTTCTACATTGGCTTCAATGTATGAAGTGGTTGTCCATCGCAGTGGAACCAGCGTTTTCATGTCAGGTGAATTGTTGGTTTTGAATATGGTCAATTTAACAAGAATTGGCCTGTGCCTGAAATCGGCATCGAAAATTGCCCATCTGCATCGGCGGATTGTAAAAGAAGAATCGTCTATGCATGCAAAGGCTACATTTGCTGCAACAAAGGGCTACCTCTTAATTCCGGGCAAAGATCAAAGCTTTGAGTTTCAGGAAAAAGTGGAGAAGTTTTGCCACGCACAAGATGCTTGGTCTCGACGCTTTGCTCTCGTTAATTTTTTAACCAATAACAGTGCAAGAATATCTGTCTATGGCTTTGTTCTGGACCATTTCTTCGTGCATACAACTGTTGGATATGTTGCACATTTTGAATGCAATGAGGACCCTGCGAGCTTGTGATTTTATGGAGCTCGGTGGTGTTGAATGAGCTCGACGGCCATGGAGGAGGTCGGGATCGTTGCTGCGTGAGGTGGATCATCTATTGCTGGATGATCACTAGACATGGAGGAGAGCCAGAATTTACAGAATCCTTTTCATTTGCTTAGTGCTTGCCTTTTTCTAATTTGTTGAGCTGCTTCATATATGGAACAGCCTTCCAGATGTGGGCAGGAACGCGCATTAAGGTCAGGTTTCCAACGAAGGTATTTGAGGCGCCTGTTAGCTATGCTGCGTCGTTGGAGAATCGATCAATGCGTGACCAGGTTTTCGGCTCGAAGTGTAGCCGTTAAATTCGCTGCGGATGTCTCAATGGCGATGACAGTAAGGGGCTGAGTATAAGGTCGAGATCGAGAAATGAAACGGTCCCGGGCGTTTAGCACACAGCATGAGGTTCTCTGTAATCTTATATTGCTGGACCCGTGGAGGAGGCGAAATGGAGTGCATGGGATGCTGTGTCAACCCCTTACGAAACTCTCATTGATTTGGTTTTAATGGAAGCAACTTTCAATTGGGACTTTCATTCCCCCTGTAACACTTTTGCCGATGTCTCTGGTGAACGCGCTCCTGGATCTTGCGCAGGAGATCGGGCAGTGTTCGAAACCCCAGGCATGCCAGAGGGAAAATACTGCAGGCATCACTAGACAGATAAAGGTTTTGTCCATTCTGTTTGAAGTGGTGAAGGACTCCATGGTGCCGTTGCCTCCGTCGGCCATGTTGTGTTTCAATGAGATGTATATTATGTTACAGAGGACGCTCATCTACAGGGCTACGACTGTAGCTGAGATTTTGATTTCTTCTCCGGTTCCGGTTTCTGTAATGTCTTGCTGGAGAGCGCTCAGAGTAACTCCTATAACTTGAATATCTGTCCCTTTTAGGAGTACTCCTTTCGCTGACGCGATGAGACCTTGGGGCAGAGCGGTCTGGAGAAGGAGTTCGATAACGACGAGCGTAAGGGTAACGCTGGTTGAACCCACGACCTCTTTGCACACGTTTAGGTTTGCCCTCTGGGCTAGTACTTCTTGCTGTAGTCTGACTTTGATGACTGGCTGAGTAAGCGTGTTAGCAGTCAAGTAAGCGTGTTAGCAGTCAACAAGAGTTGCTGCGTGGAAAAGAAAGCAACATGGGTAAAATGTTTGGTGCAGATCAAAAGTGTTGGCATGATGTCATGTTGTATATTGTTTTAAGAATGGTCATGTGAGTAATGTAAATCTGGTTGAAAGAATTAATTTATTTGTTGTGACATTTAGCTTGGTAAGCTAGTGTCACCAGTGTAAATCTATGTTGGAATTTGCCATTCCAACAATAGACAAATCTATTTGCAGGAATGATTTATTACCAGATATGAGAAGACATGACAGTTACGTCAAATATTGGAGGATGATCGAGATAATGTTGCAGGGTGTTAGCAAGCATAAGGCAATATACTTGAAAACTATTCTTGAAGGGAAAATTTTGTTCTCTTCATGGGGCTGTGAGTGCCTATGTTCTGGTTTTTTTTTATTAGTGGACTTCTCACAGAGGAGGTAAAGGAGCAGCGACAACATTTATGATGGACAGCAAAACAAAGTAGATGTTTGTTTGAGTTAGTGTGGTTTGTGGAATAGACTCCCTAATATGTTGTAATAGTCATTGTATGTACCGATAAACTCCAAATGTTGAAGTATGAAATGTAAACCTTGTAAAGGCATTGGAAAGTTCGTGGTGATCTCAAAACCACTTTGTAATGGTTTGTGGTCAGCCTGAAACCATCTTGTGTCACTGTAATGTGATGGTTGGTGGTGAGCCAGAAATCATCTATAAAGCCTTAGTGGCTACAGGAGTTGCCCGGTGGTGGCGAATTGGGGTTCCATGATCGGACCTGCCCGGTGGTGGTAAATCAGAGCTCTGCGATTTGCTCGGTGGAAGCAGATCGGTGTTTTTCCCGGTGGTGGCATATTGAAGTTGGCGGATTTGCCCGGTGGAGGTAAATCGGACTTTCCTGGTGGTGGCATTGCCTTTGTGGCTGTGTGTACACAGGAGCTTTGTGCTCGTAGGAGCAGGTGGCTGCAATAACACCTGGCTCGGACTCAGATGTTTTTTCTGAGTAGAAGGGGATTGGCGCGTTTTTCGCACTAACAACAGCACCAGGAAGGCCAACTGGCGCGTCTGTTAGGCCATTAATCGTGCTAATGGGCGCAGGTTTTACGTTCAGGATCGCGCCAATTCACCTTCAAGAGGATTCGCGGGATCAGAGAAGTTGTGGAACTGTCCGAGGGAGGCAGATTGTGTTTTTGGAGGTTTTGTACATGCAATTCGACTGATGATGGTGGATTTGACTATCATGACAAGTAGTCATTAAGAGGGGGAGTTGGAAATAATTAATTCCTACTTGTCTATGGTTGTAATTTTCCATTTGAGGAGTTTGTTACTATATAATAGCGATTTAGTTTCTTCTAGTTTAGTGTGTGGTTGAGAGAATCTCTCAACCACACTAGTGTACGTCCAAGATAGAATTCCTATCTTGAGACTATTAATTGTATAAATATGTGTGTAATTTCCTCATTCATTAATAATAGAAAACATATTGATTTAGCTACTTTTATCTACCTAGGGTATTTTATTTCAGGGGTAGAGAGTTTCGGGGCTGGAGGAGTTGCAGGAGTAGAGTTTTCAGGCCAGAGAAATAGTAGAGGCACCCTCTTTGTAAGTGTTTTCCTGCCTTTTGCTTCGCATTTACATGGCTTTTCCAGAGCTAACATACCCAGATTTGCTTCAGTAAGCCTTTTGAGGCCCTAGTTATTTGTTAGCAGAGAAAAATGACTTCTACGGTTTTGGTCTGTCTTTTTACACTGACTTCGTCATCATCTATTCGGGTTTTCCGTATCTTTTCGGAACAATGTGCTTTTTGTGTCTTTTTTTCCTAATTTTCGCTATTTGCGGGTACTTGTATTTTCTAGTTAGGGTGAATTTGAATACTTCTGATACATTTGGGAATTTAAAGTTTATCATTTTCTCATTTCTACTTTTAGCGTGGTGAGGAGTATACTCCAGGTCACATATGCTTTTAATTGTGTTGCAGATGCAGTCAGTTTGTGTTTTCTGTGAATATGAAGAAATTGTTTGTTTGATTATGTCCAGGTTGAAAATTTTTACCCTATGTGAGATATGATTTTATGATGTATATAGCTGAATATTTGGTCCGTCAGAATAAAACATGTATTTTAGTTGCCGGGGAAAAATGTAAATATAACTAATAAATTTGTTTATATTTTTAAGTTGCTTTGCTTTAGGCCACACTTTCCATGATTCTGTTAGGTCTACGTAGTTTTAATTGTTAAATACATTTCAATATATATAGTATTTAAATACATTCCAATATATATCTACTATATTTAGAGAGTTATAATGCATTTCAATTTTTTTAATAGAAAAATATATATTTACAATTATAATATACATGTATAATATACATACATTCAATATATAATATATATATACAGAGTTATATTACATTTCAAATATATAATTAGATACTTTTAGATATATTTGTTTTTATTTACAATATATTTTATATACAAATATAAATGTTTTAATTAATTTTTATTATTACAATTACAATATATATATTTTAATATATACATTACAATGTCAGGGGCAGAGAGTTCCGCCGCTGGAGGAATTGCAGGAGTAGAGTTTTCGGGCCAGAGAAATAGCAGAGGCGTCCTATTTGTAAGTGTTTCCAGAGCTAACATACCTAGATTTGCTTCAGTAAGCCTTTTGAGGCCCTAGTTATTTGTTAGCAGAGAAAAAGGACTTCTACGGTTTTGGTCTGTCTTTTTACACTGACTTCATCATCATCTATTCGGGTTTTCCGTATCTTTTCTGATTTTTTACCTAATTTTCGCTGTTTGCGGGTACTTGTATTTTCTACTTAGGCTGAATTTGAATAATTCTGAGAGATTTGGTAATTTAAAGTTTATCGTTTTCTGATTTCTACTCCAGGTCATGTATGCTTTTAATTGTGTTGCAGATGCAGTCAGTTTGTGTTTTCTGTGAATATGAAGAAATTGTTTCTTTGATTATGTCCAGGTTGAAAATTTTTACCCTGAGTGAGATATGATTTTATGATGTATATAGCTGAATATTTGGTCCGTCAGAATAAAACATGTATTTTACTTGTTGGGGAAAAATGTAAATATAACTAGTAAATTTGTTTATATTTTTAAGTTTGTTTGTTGGTTAGTTGTGCTTTGTTTTTTTATTACCTATCAAACATTAAATCAGAAAGGCTTTTTTCCCGAATAATCTCGCTCAAGGGTAGGTCGAACCCTGGCAAATTATCAGCTGCATCGAACCTTTTCAAACGCAGAGGCGGAGAGCTCCCCTATTTTACGTTACTGATAAGGAATATCGTTTAGTACCTCTTCCTTTGCTTTAGGCCACACTTTCCATGGTTCTATTGGGTCTACGTAGTTTTAATTTTTAAATACATTTCAACATATATAGTATTTAAATACATTTCAATATATATCTACTATATTTAGAGAGTTATATACATTTCAATTTTAAATATAGAAAAATATATAATTTACAATATATAATATACTATGTATATATACATACATTTCAATATATATATACAAAGTTATATTACATTTCAATATATAATTAGATACTTTTTAGATATATTTGTTTTTATTTACAATATATTTATATACAAATATAAATGTTTTAATTAATTTTTATTATTACAATTACAATATATATATTTTAATATATACATTGCAATGTTTTTTAATAATTAGATTACGTCACTAGCTTATCTGAGCCATTTTGATATGTTGTATTCGTTTTTAGAAGGGCATACATCCAAAATTACTGCAACGAATGTCCTTCCAAGATCTTTTCCACATGTCTTGCAAGGACCTTTCCACATGTCCTTTTGCATGCATGCAACATTAGTATTGTAAGCTCTAGTACTGTAAATAACACCATCCTTAGCCGGTGCATACCCGAGAGAGCAGTGGGCTGATTTTCACATTTCAAGACATTGTTGCTCAAACTTTGGCTTTGACAGCCAGCAAAGGAGACATGTCTTGCACGGTCCTTTCCACATGTCCTTTTGCATGCATGCAACATTAGTATTGTAAGCTCAAGTATTGTAAATAACACCATCCTTAGCCGGTGCATACCCGAGAGAGCAGTCTGCTCATTTCACATTTCAAGACATTGTTACTCGAACTTTGGCTTTGACAGCCAGCAAAGGAGACATTGTTGCTACAACTTGAGGCTTTGAGAGCCAGCAAAGGAGAGGTGCAACGATTGGCCTCGAGTTTCTCCATCAATTTCATGAAGTTTACTGTAAACTTATTAAATCTCGCTTCCTTATTTCCTACAGTCTGTGTAGCTTTCTCGTTTTCAGGTCTAGTTTATATTTAAGGTTATTTTTTTTATTGTTGCATTTTGATTTTTGGTTGGCATATTTTGTCTTGAAAAAGTAATATTTTGGAAATATTGAAGATGCTCCCTGTTACACGTACGTATGGATTTGATTATCTTTCACATAAGATGTCATCTTATAGGATTATAGATGGATATTATAACATACAAGTTTATGGGCTAACATCATACCATTGAGGACAACATGCCAAAAACGAACTTTATTTCACTCTATCATTTGGATCTACTTTAATATTGGTAAGATTAATCCCAATATTAATCACACAAACCTCCAATTTGAAAGATTCTCTCCTTCATTTTCATTTTTTCCTAAGTGAAAGATGTATGCAAATTATTGCAGAGAATGTATTTATAATCATTTTATTTTTACAAAGAATTGTAGGTTAACTGGTGCTCCTCTCAATTTATATTTAAATTCAAATTAACAATGAAATCAACAAGCCCAAGCAACTCTTTAAGTACATCTCCTTTATAGTAATGAAAAATGAAACTCTTTAAGTACATCTCCTTTATAGTAATGAAAAATGAATAAGGCTATCTCTTTTTTTTTTTTTTTCTTATGTGGTTCACATATCCCAGAAATCAGTGACCACTACCCCTGCAAAATATTTGTACTATGCAAGTCCACTTGAAGTGATCACTTCCTGTCACCACTACCCCCGCAAAATATTTGTACTAGGCAAGTCCACTTGAAGTGATCACTTCTTGTCAGCTCAACCATGGAGCCTAACCTCGAGAGTGTCGAGGTAATTGAACCCGTGACCTCTCAATAGAAAAGATGCTTTAAAGACGAGGACTTGACCAGTTAAGCTAACCCTCAAGGCTTACAATGACGCTAGTTCTTGGAGATCATGTAGAGTGGATATGTTAACCTCTTCAAGATAGACAATTTTAGGGTAAAATTTTGCCATTGGCTAAAATTTGTAATGTCCAAATACTAGATGGGTGAATTTATTATTTTTAACATTTTGTCATGTTTTTCCCTAATATTTTTACTTTGAAACACACACACACACACTCCTTAGTGTAGCACAATATTCCATTCCCCTAAGTAGTAATTTGCCCTTGAACTCTATAATTTTGATGGACATTTGCATGGATGATATTAATCGACATTCCAATTCACCCTCATATATCCGCACATATATCTATAGTCCACAAGTTTCCCTCAGCTTAATGAGTTTTGTATCTCATTTTATAAGAGAGAGGTGAATTCAACTATGGGATTTCCCAATTTGACTTATTTTACTATCTATATCCAACATAAAGAATTAGATTTAATTGTGGGTTTTCCCAAGGATAAGGTAAAAAAAGCCATGGTGAAGCTTATGGTGATTGTAGAGAATATTAAGGAGATGAAAAGGAAAAATGGTTGCGTATTATGAAGCTCATTAACTAAAGGATGTGGTTATGAAATCATGCCCATGTAGAAGTGGATGAGGAATGAGTACTAGAAGACCCAATTCAAGGATTTCAATGCACCGAGAGGTGCTCTACGACCCAGTATGGGGGGAATGTGTAGGCATTAGGCGTAATGTAAGAAAGATTGTATGGTAACATTTTAAAATACTCAATTATGGTGAAAATTTGGAAAAACTCAGAACTAAAATGGAAAAAAATCAACAAATGCAATTTCATTTTAATAAAAGTTCTTCCTGCATCTATTTTATATCAATTCAACGACTACATCAACTGAACTTATATTATTATTATTAATGTTGTGATAACTCTAAAAGCCCCATTTCATGGCCATATCCTCCATATATTAACTTTATTTATATATTAAATCAAGAAAAATAATAAACAAACTCGAATACAATGAAAATTTTGAAAACCTTATGACTAGGATAGAAAAAGTCAACAAATGCAATTTCGATTCAAAAACAATTCTTCAACATCTATTTTATATCAATTCAACGACTACATCAACTTAAATTAAATTAATAAAAATAACTTTGCGATAACTCTAGAAGCCGTGGTCATCTCCTCCATATATAAACTAACCCTTTAATTTCTTTCTTACAACGATATTCGATGCTTGCATTTAAAAAGAAGCAATACAGTCAGTCTAAGGCCAACGATACATGGGTGTTCCAACTTTGTCTCAGTCATTCTATTAGCATCTATCCATGAAGGTTGGTAAGAATTGTAAATGTGTTTTCAATAGTTGTTGAACCAGTTCTTGTTATTTATGATCTTATAAGCTAAGTTTAATAACAATTATATTATAAGATAACATATTTAATAGATACTTATGGATATATTATAGATAGTGATAAAAAATTTAGAGGTAAATTTGGTTATTGATATTTATATTCTTCATAAATTTTAGCTAAATTATAATTTTATTAGTAAGTCTTAGATTTATGTAAATTGTTTTGTTGATAAAGAACTGAGATTTTCTATAGTGTAGTTCGAAAGTTGTATATGTTTTAGAATTAATAATAATAATAAAATAAAAATAAATAAATTATAACTTACTCCATGAAGGTGGGGGAGCCTACGTTTTTTTAACCATGGCGAATTGGTAACTTGTTTAGGTAATCTAGCTTGTGGTATCCCATTGTGCCAACCACTCTATTGTGCCACTAAAAGCATTCAATTCATATTAATCATTTAAATACAATTTATTAGAGTACTAATAGACAACTATGTTATATCCATTTTAACTCGATATCTACTGAGCGCCTAGAGGGATCAAATCTTTTTTCACCCTTAAAGACATTTTCATCTCAAGGGATTTGATCGCTCTCAACACTTGGTAGATCCAGATTTAAGATGGATCTAGGCTAGTTAATGTGATGCTCATGTTGTTATTTAGTTTTGTTATTTATAAAAAATTGCCAAGTATGTTGGTTGTTGGCGTTTTATTTAGAAAAAAATGTGTTAGCAAGCCAGTTTGTACGAAATGCACAAATGATGTCAATTATTTTCAAACCATCAAACATGCTCAAAGGAAGCTATTACTTCCCACCTTTGTAACATGATTGATTTGGAGCCAGCTAAATAATCACACACAATATTCAATTTCCCTCTCCAATATCATACATCACACTAGTTTTAACCTTGAAGAGAAATAATACATACATTGTCTCATTCTTCAATACATCAACTAGTTTGAAAATTAACAAACACCCTTCAACTCCCCATATCATGTTGATAAATACATTTTCAATAAAGTTTACTTCTTATTTTTTTCCTTTTATATTATGGACCTTCAAATTATTCTAATCAATTAAAACCAATTCATCACATTGATTGTGTCTTGTGTAGTTTTTCAAATTAACAAAACCGAAGTATTTGCTAACACCAATAGTCTTTCTAACTAATCATAAAAATCTTAATGTGATAAATAAATATATTTTCTCTAGATGGTCCTTCTAATATTGGGCCAAAGCTTGTTTTCATGTTTCCATCTACTAAATTTGCATTTACTTTTGTCGGCATAATAGATCCATATTTAACAAGTAGTGTGAAAGGGATAGATCATTTCCCCTCAATATTACATATCAAACTAGACACTAGACATATCTTGGTATCTTGAGTTCATATATCTAACTAATGGCATTGAAACAATGCTTTTATGTGTCATACCAATGAAAAGAACATGACAACATGAACTTTCACACAAATAGGGAACTGCACGTTCCAATATAAAAGTGCTCTCATGCATATGCGAGACAAAAAATATGCCTAATAACAATGTGCCTCCCCTAGTAAATCTAGCACACCATCCTCATTATTCACAAGAAAACCTGCATATGAATCATGGATAGAAAATGGTTTTGGTGAGTTCCCCAATGCTAAAGGAGAAACAACTATAGAGAAAAAAATTATTTTTAACAAGGTTTTTCCATTTTTTTTAGGGTATTATAGATTATTCGGTTGTGGGCATTACAAACAGTTAGATGTTCCTAACTAAAATGAGTTGGTTCTTTGTCCACATATGTCAATATTATTTTCCATTTTTTTTCCTCTGTCAATGATCTATATTGGATAATTATATTATTTTTTATCTACCTCGATACTTTCAAAGTGAGAAAAATTAGAAGAATCACCTTGCAAGGTCGTTTTAACAATAGGTTCCAATTTTGAAAATTGGGGTTTGAAACATTTTGGAGCCATTTTGAGACATCAAATGGCACTTTGGGGGCTCAAAAATTTCTTATTTTTAGCTTAGACCCCTTGATTTTGATATATACTCAAAGACCTTATGACGACCCCAATTACTTAACCTCATTTTTCAATGTAAATATTTTCATAAAAGAATTATGGGCTAAGTTATGGGACACAAATTCCAAAGACTAAGGAGGGATTTTGGTTGGGTTATGCAGTATACTTGATGCAAGAGAAAAACATGAATGGTGTGATAACCATTAGAGGCTAGTTGTTGTGTGGTAATGACCCAAGGCTTCTCAAATTTATGGGGTTGAAGCAATGTTAAACAACCCATGCTCACTTGGAAGAAGGGACAAGAAAAAGAGGAAAAATTCAAGGTAGCATAGGGTGTTGGCAAAGATAGGTCAACAATGTAAGGAGGAAACATGGCTCATGGAGAAAATAGAACAAGAACATGTGGATATTAGCTTATGCTCTTAGAGAATTGCATGAGAAGAGAATTTCAGGGGGCGGCCTTGAAAGGAGATATAAACAGAATGAGGAGGAGAAACCCCTTGTTGAGAACCACCATGGACGAGAGATTATACAAAGAAGAACACATAACTAGTAGAGAGAGGGTGCCTATATATGTTATTGTGATGTTAAGGAGAACCACCGTGGACAAGAACACAAAATGTGTAAGCTAGAAAATCAAAGCTCATTTTCTGTAGATTTCCACTCTAGAACTAGGAGAAGCATTCAAGACTAGAGGAGACAATACGAAAAGAGAGAAAAACACAAAAAACTTAGAGTAGTTGGGAATTAATCAGGATTTGGGCATTATTGTAGCATGGGACCAGTAAGACACAACATAGTGTGGTCTGCACTAGAGAGGATGTGTGTGCACATGTTAGCAAAAAAGGACTTATTGGCAACAATAGGAGCACATATGGTCAGTTCCTTGACTCTCAAAGGAGCATTTATATTTTTGTTTGAGAATTTAGAGTACCAAATGAACTTCTCCTAGTGAGGGGAAACTTCAAGATACCTTGGGAATTTAAAGGGTGGATATGGGCTTCTCTAGAGTCCCTTGATAACCCGGGGTAGAGGTTTAGCTCTTGAAGTCCTAGTAGAAGCTCTAGAGTCTGCTTTGCTTGTTTCATTTAGTTTTACAGTGGCTTCTCAAGTCCCTCTAGTGGGTGGAATCACTATTGATGTGTTTAGGGTGGAGTGAAGTCTATATATTCCCCATGGCTCATTGGTTGATGAACAATTGGAAGGTAGAGGTGATAGTCCTCTCGATTCCCTTAAGGATTTTTGGTTGTTGTTTCGTTGGTGGGTGGAGGAAGGAGGACCTCTGGAGTCCCTATTTCAATTGGTAGTTGACATACAATTCCTTAAGAAAGCCATACCATACTCTGGAATCTGGCTCAGGGGTGGCAATAACAAGTATGACTACAACTGTCTATGGTTGGGTGGAGAGTTGTAGTCTCGATCTCAATTGCCTAAGAAAATTTATAAGATAAGTGTTTTTAAAGTATTCTCTATGTTAAAAAATGAACCTTGTATTGTTGGTTTGAAATGCTTGCATTAGTACATGAGACATGGTTGTGTAACTCTTAATTACATAGTTGACTAGTGTGTTGTGATATTTTTTTAAAGGTGTTGTGATAGCATGTGAGAATAATAGCTAAACATGATCTTCTTTTCCTTATTGCAGTATGTTGACTAAGTTGATTTCAAGCTTGCATTGCATGGCAGTGTTGCAATGTGGAATATGGAGGATTTCCACTCCTTTTTATTCTTGTTGATTGGGTGTTTTACATGAGGGTCCTCGTTAAGCATTTAGTAATGCATTCCTTCTTGTTGAATTCTCATTAGATTGTCAAGTTGACGTTGCACTTGTGCATGACTAGTTCATGGTTTCTTGTAATATGGAGGAAATGATGTTTTGATGCATGTTACCCTTAGTTGTGGTTTTACATTGATGATCCTAGGAAGGGAATCTGAATATAAATACTCATATTGATATTGTTTGCAAGAATAATAGTTTATCTTCTTGTTCTTGAAAGCTTTAAAGTGTTGAAGCATGTCTCCTTAGTGTTGTGGTTTCACAAGAAACACCTCCTTACAATTTTTTATTGCAAATGCCTTACTTAATGTTGTTGCATGAGGGATGGTTGGGTTCCCCAAGCTTGAGGGCCTAATTTTTTTTTATGTGTGGTCCCAATTGTATGCATTGGTACTTAGGTTCCTTCTTGCAAAGTCATGTATGTAAACATATCCATGTGAGAAAAAGGAGCACTTGTAAGGGGATTGTGCACTTTGGACACTAATACCCTTTTATAATTCCTTAAAGGAAGTGTTCAATCTCTTTGTGTGTTATAGAGAAGTGGAATATAGTAATTTCCTATCAAAGGGTCGATTAAGCCTTTGTGTATGCATGAGAGGTTGGTGGAATTGGTGATTGATATGCATTGTCGTCAAGACTGTATGTATGTTGTGGATAAGGTTGCTAGCAACATGGTTGTGTGCTTGTGTTGTTATTGACGAGATTAGATAAGTCTCCTGAGTCTAGTAAAGAGTACTAAAGCACTTAATTCAAACCACTATGGGGATAATCCAAGTGGAGGGTCTCTTATAAACCACTAGGTTCAACATTGTGGGGAGAATTCATGCTTAGACTAGATATGCAGTGTGTATACGAAGAAGGGGGTGAATCCTTGTGAAAACCACCAGGGTTAAGAGTTGTCAAGTTGTTATAACCCAAGCTCTAGGCATACTCATTGTAATAAAATCTTGCTTAAGTTCATGTGTAAATGGTACATCATGCAGGAAGGGAGCAAACCCTTGGGAAAACCATCAGATGTATGGAACAAGATGTATCATATGATATTCCCCGAAGTCGTGAAGTGGGGTGTACCGAATGATATTCCCTAGGTGAATGAAGTCGGGTGTACTAGATGATATTTCCTGGATGCATGAAGTGGGTAATGCCCAAGAGTTTTACCTAGGGTGTGATCGACAGTTTTAGTCGGGGTGTGACTAGGAGTTCTCATCGGGATATACCGAGATTTTTAACTAGGGGTGCACCAGGAGTTTCAACCAGGGTGCACTGGGTTTTATAGCCGGGGTCCGCCTGGAAGTTATCACCAGGGACACACTAGAAGTTATAGCCGAGGTAACATACCTGAGATATGGAGAAGGTCTCTGTTAGCTGATGAATTTCGATCACACACACAACACACACACACACACACAGATATATATATATATATATATATATATATATATATATATATATATATATATATATATATATATATATATATATATATATATATATATATATATATATATATATATATATATATATATACACACGATATGCAATCGATGGGGACCCAAAACCATGAACAAGTCGGAAGCCATTAGTAATTTTTCATGTAGCGCTAGGAGGCTAGCCAAGGGTATAACCACATGGGTGCCACATGGCTGAGATGATGATGTGGTGCCATCTAATTCACCATCGCTATAATGAGCACATCTCTTGATCTAGAGATCAGACTGAGGTAAAGTTTTATATCACTAGAATTATCTCGACAAGACAAACATAATGAAACTATTTATGTGAAGTTTTATAGAATTTGGAAAAAAAAAAGAGATTGAAAATTTTAGACCCCATTTCCCTAAAAACACCTTGGATCTTGGGTCAGCATCGTAACCACATCCTCTTAGTTGGTTTTAGGGTGAGGATAAGGAGGGGGTGTTTTTTCAAACCTTTCCAAAATTGCAAATATCACATCAATTGAAGCTCGTATGCAAAATTGATTTCTCCCACAATTTGATGTACATTGTTGAGCACCATGTGGTACAAGAGTATGACATGTCAACCCTCATTACTCAGGCATATGGAACTAGCCACATCTAGGCTTTCAAGAAGAATATAGAAGATATAAAACTATAACTATAATTCAGGGTCAAGGAAGTGAAAACCCAATGTCTAGATGGCTATCAGGTTATGTTAAATACTAAGTTACTAGGAGGAGTGGGCTTTCCACTCTTTTATGTCATTGGATTTGTTCCATAGTTGAGTAGAGCAGCGAAGAGTGGGAAGTTAGAGAGCACAATAGAGGAGGATAATATTTTGTAGCATCCTTACAAGCCAAAGGTCTCAGATAACTCCACAAGGAATGCCTCTTTGTTTGCATTTGCATATTTCCATATTGGAGAAAAGAGATCATAGTTGTCTCATCTTCTAGTTGGGTTTTTTTCCCATACAGGTTTCCCAGGGTAAATATTGTGCTTATTTTTGGATGGTGTGTGATAACTTTTATGTTCTCTATTTTCACATTTTAGCTATTTCATAGATTTAAACATAAAACCATTAATTAAAGAATATGAGTTCTAAAGTAAATTAACCTTCACTATAAATATTTCAGTGTATTATTAGATATTTCTAATGAATTGTTCTAGTGGAATATCTATGGTAGCATATGTATCATATTGTATAAGAGTAGGTTTCTTTTGGGTATTTTGTGGGAAGTGTTGAAGCCTCAATAGACCCAAGAAAACTATGCACTTTTTCTCATTTTCTCAGATACTACTTTTCTTTTATTTGTGTTTGATTTTTAAATTAACCAATAAGCTCCTAATGGTCATATTTTTTGTTTCAACCTAACTTCAACCACTCTAATGTGGAAGCAATATGATCTATTGATTTAATCCACCTACAAATTTGTTGCTTTTCCAACCATCCATCTATCAACCTAGAAGACATCCCAATTCAGATACCTCCTCCTTAGCCCCACTCGAGTGTTCTACGTCTTTATTCTTTAACAAACCACTAGCCATCCATATTTATGGAAAACGAACTTTTCTTTGTTGAACTTCTACCCAAGTGTGAACACTTCTTCAACAACCCAGTCCATTGATTCATGACTAGCTATCCATGTGGATGCCAAATGATGTTTCCGCTATTATGAATTCCACTTATTAATTGCTTATTTGGAAACACCCCCATCCAAACTCTCCCACAATAATACACAACTAGTGGAGAATTAGGAAATAGTCCCATTTGGGGGATGCATGATATGCACAAGGAACATGCTCTGAAAATAGGCTCCACCAACCACTCACGTGTATAGTTGGCAGTGTTTGTTTTTAAAGAACTCTCCTTGTGTACATCATGCATCCCCCTAATGGGTCTATTACCTAACTCCCCCTACACATCCACATGTACTATTGATAGTGCTCCCACTAGTGAGTGAGCCTATATTTTTTAAATGAAAAATCTCTTAACACTCTAGTTGTTAAGCCCTAGAAAAGCCCCATGTTAACCCTAAAATCCCTTATTAATCCCCATATATCGAGTTAAATCATTTATATTTCTATTTGATTATGTAGACTAGAACCTTTCATTGTGCTCTTTGTCTCTTATACACACACACACACACACACACACACACTGAGGAGACCTAGTCTTAGGGTCATCATATATTAAATTGTATTGTATTCATTGAAAAAGGAGGTCCCATCCTCAAAGTTGATTATGTTCATTGACTTCTTATCATTTTTAAGGCTTCTGGTCCATAATATTTTGTATTAGAGCTATTAACCTAGGGTTTTGCTCCTCCAAATGAGACATGTAGGAATTTTTGCTATAATTTGTTTAGGAGCATTAAAACAACAAAATTTTGAGGCAATTGAGAAAAAATATCAAAGTACAAGTGGTCAAATTTTTAGATTTGAGTTTGTTATACTTTTGAAGAAATATCTTGTGGAATTTAGTGGTTGTGATTAATTTTGAAATTTGTTTCAAATGAATCATCTAGTAATTTCCCTATAATTCCTTTCCTAGGAGGATTTGGACCACAAAATTTTGAGGATATTAATAAGAGATATCAAGGTATAGGTGATAAAAAATTCATATTATATTTTTTTATAACTTAGGGTATATAGCCAATTGAAGTTAGGATTTTTGAGTAGTCTTAAACTCATCTTCTAAACAAAACATCTTGTTAGATCCACTGTAACATTTTCCCAGAGAAGTTTTACACTGTGAAATTGTTAGGGTTTTTAGGAGACATACTAAAGTACATTAGGTAGATATTTTAGAATGAAATTTAAAAAATTAGATGCATGGCATGATGTACAAGTTCACTCTTGGGAAGGGGCCAAAAATCAACAAGTTTTGGGAAAGTCACTATAAATTTCATTTGGCACATCAATTTTTTTCAGCTATGGAATTGTAGAGAAGACATATGAAAGTACTACATGATAAAATTCCAAACTCGTAAGAGATTAAATTTCATATTTATATAAGAAAAAAGATCAACCATCCAAACGATCTCCAAATTTGGGTTGGAAAGCTATGTAATGTGCAAGTGGAATAACTTTTTCTTGTTGGTGATTGAAAGGTTGTGATAAAGAGGAGAATTATTATTTTCTCATATGGAAAAGGGGTCTACACGTAATACCACTGGTACTCTTCATGAAAACTCAAACATGGAATTTGAATAAAGTGAAGACTCAAAATACAAGTTATCCCAATTAGAGAACACGATTAATGAAATGAATGGTAGTGTGTTGAAACAAGTGGATTTATCATGTTCACATAAAAACCTTAAAGGGAAAATTATGGATGACATGGAAAAATAAGATTATTGAAAATAAGGAAGACATATAAAATTCAATGAGTACCATTGAAAATATCTTCTCCGAGCACTAGTACAAATGGGGCCAAAATTTGACAGTTATTAGTCAGACATGCAACTTATTATCGTACTCGACTATCCCACACATTGGTGCTTATCAAATTGTCGCTGAAAATTCTGTTGAATAGGCGGAAGTTTAGTTACTGTCAGATATGCAACGGTACAAATGTCGATTATATGACACATAAAAAGGCTCGAACGGTCATTGAAAAATTGACGTTTATAAGTCGTTTTTTCAATGCTACAAATCATGAGATATTTGACAAATAGAATGTTGAATATCTGGTAGGTCGCACACCAGTCCACAGTCAAATATTCAACACATAGGTCATTTTTATGATGGAACAACCTGATGTTGAGGTGTCGAGTAATCGATGACATAAGTAAATTATGCGAAAAAAGTGTAGTCGCTCTAACACATTCAAGCCAACAATGAAGCGTTGGATATGTGACGGATGAGAGTTTTATCTGATGTGAGTGTTAAGGTACCGACACTTCTATTTGTTGATTTGATCGTTAAGTATTTGATGAGTACTCTGACTGATAGCCGTCCAATATTCCACGTCCTGCCTTTGCCATCAAATATTTGATAAAGTCATATTTTTTTAAATACTATTTCATCAAATATTCGACAGAGAATGAATTTTAAAAAAATATAATACACAATATTATTTTGAAGACTATAAGAAGTGACAATAGTTTGTGGTTTTCTTCAATTTCATCTCAACTTCCTTGTCCCTTTCTCTCCTCCCTTGTGGATTTCCCTTGTGGCTTTAGCTCATTTCATCTCAACTTCATTGTCTCTGTCTTTCTCTGTGTGAAGAGTGAGGAAGAAGTGAAGTCCCTATCCTAGTGTCAGCTCCTCCCTCTTCGGGTGTAGTTCTTTTTCTCCTGTTCCCTCAGTTGTCAGCACTGGGCTCCACCCTAGTGGTCTGTCTTCCCCGCATCTCCCTAATTTGCATACTTTTGGAGTCGATTAATTTGATCCTACTTTTAATTTTAATTTCCATGAGTTGAATAGGTTTGATGATGATGATGATGAGTCGATTCATTTGATCCTCTTTTTAACTTTAATTTCCATAAGTTGAATAGGTTTGATGATGATGATGATTCATTTATCTTCCTTTTAACTTTAATTGCCATAAGTTGAATAAGTTTGATGATGATGATGATGATGATGATTTATTCTCTTAGTAATAGGTTTGTTAGCTTGTTGAATAATAATAATAATAATTCTCTTAGCAATAGGGTTGTCAGCTTGTCAAGTTATTCCTTTGCCCTCCGGTCTATACTCTTTTGGAGAAGGAATTAAAATTTTCCCTTGCTCCTAAGAAAATCCTAGTGAAAGATATCATGTGTGACATTGAGTTTGGGATTAGGGACTTACCGGATAATACCAAGGATATGATTCGACAAGACTGCACGATCGTCCTTAGGAAAGCAAAGCCCCCTAAGAGAAATATTAGCAGGAAAGAGTTTGATGCCCTAAAATCTTTGAACAGGAACCAGGACATCGTTGTCCTTAAATATGACAAAGGTGGGTCTGCAGTAATCCTTGAGAAGGAGGATTATCAGAAGAAGATGTTGCATCACCTTTGTAACAGTGGAAGCTACAGAAATCTTAATAAAAACCCCTTGAAGAGGATCTCCAAAAAGGTTGCTATGGCTATAAAGTCTAGTAGCACTATTGGCACCTCTACCCACAAACGTATTGAGAGTAGCCCCATCACTCCTGGGATCTATGGGCTTCCAAATATTGATAAGGATGCCCCTCCCCTGAGACCCATTCTCAAAAACATAGGAGGGTCAACCTTTCTTCTAACTAAATATTTAGCCCTGAAGCTTAATCCCCTTGTTGGCCTCACAGAGTCTTTTGTCAAAGACTCTTCATCATTTGTCAACGAGTTAAGGGACGTGAAGTTTGATCCTGGAGACAATCTGGTTAGTTTCAATGTAGTTTCCCTTTACACTAACATCCCTATTAAGGAGGCCATTGAGGTCATCAATCGCCTCATTGATCCTGACACTACAAAAACAGTCGAGATTTGTCTTACTTCTACCTTTTTCTACTTTGAAGGGGAATTCTATGAACAGACTTATGTTGTAGCCATGGGCTCCCCCCTGTCCCCTATTGTAGATAATCTATTTATGGAAGAATTTGAATCGAAATATTTGGCCTTAGTTCGATTTAAGCCTAAGCTTTGGAAAAGATTTGTGGATGACACCTGTGTCATTTGGTTGCATGATCAAGGAAAGCTAGATCTCTTCTTCTAGCATCTCAACGATCAATCCAACTCCATAAAGTTTACTATGGAACAAGAAGTTGATTGTTGCCAGCCTTTCCTTGATGTACTTATTTCGAAAAAGGATGATGGTTCTTTATCTCACCAGATATTTCGGAAGAAAACTCATACTGAGCAATATCTTCATGCAAAGTCTCATCATTTTCCTGCTCAAAAGCTAGGTGTTCTCAACACGTTAGCTACTCATTCATTGAGAATTTCTGACAAAAACCATCTCCTTAATGTTTTCGTTAATAATGGATATAGTAGACACCAAGGTATTAAAGCTTTCCTTAAAGCTAACTAAGGTCCTAAGGTTAAGAGCCCACTGATCAAATTTCAGGGGTGCATCTCCCTTTCATCCAGGGGACCACAAACAAGATTGCAAGGATCCCGAAGAAGCATAATGTTCCCTTATCTTTTAGACCTCTTAGCACCATCCAAAGCTCCTTAAAATCTGTAAAAGACCCAGTGGACTCCAAGGATATGAAGGGTGTTTATGTTATCTCTTGTTCTTGTGGAACCCCATGCATTGGTTGATCAAGAGCTCAAGTCCAAGCCATGGAAAAGGCTCAAAATTGAAAGTGTTCAAAAATACTTGAAACCTGAATGAAGGATAGGCCCCATCGATGCAATCTCGACATCGCGAACGGTTTGAAAATCCGACACCGTATGTGAAAGTTATTAAAGTTTGAAGTTTACAAAAATCAATTTGACTTGCGTTGACTTTGATTTTGAGAAAAAAAGAATATTTTGAGGAATATTCCCAAGAATATTCCATTATGATGGCCAATTATGGGATGCCACGTGGCCTGCCCGGAGGCCGCCATGTCACCCCTAGAACACAAAGTTTATTGTCCAAAATTTTTATGGAGCTCATAGGAATCGAACGTGGGTCTTCGCGCTACCAACCCACAGAACCGACTGGCCCACCTGCGCATTGGAACTTAACAACAAATAGGTGCATTTCATATTTAAATTTAATTGAAGATTTGGTTGGGCGATAAAGGGGGCTAGCGCCCTATTCATGAAACCACGGGCTCAGAACCAACGGCCTAAACCTAGCAGATAACTCCAAACAGTTAACCGTTCCGAAACTTCCGGTCACATGCACCAGGTCTCGCCCGGTGGCTACGGTCAACTATCAGTTTAGTTAGCGGAGTGCACCAAATTTGGCGGTAAGGCCAGATTTAGTTGGGCTAGCTGGCAGTTAGATATTTTTAGTGGAGATTTTTAGGGGCAAACTAGAGAAAAATTGAATGAGCCATAACTTTGGCTAGGAGAGGCCTTTTGATGCAAATTGTTTTTTGATTTTGGGTATTTTGAGCATTCCAGAGCCATTGGGATAGGTTTCATAGCCAGCAGAGATCATCTTTAGGTATTTTTGCAACGAAGAAGTTCCAAGAGCCACTAGGGCCTAGGCAGTGTTGGAGCTGTATTGGGTTGTTTGTATCCATTGGAGGTGAAACGAAAGTCATTCTTGACTGTTTCCTGTGTTTTGAACTCATTTTCACAGCTTATATTGCCTGTTTAGTTTTTCTTCTCACTATATAATCATTTTGAACATCTAATTCAAGCAAGGACATGCCCATTTGGGAGCCTTGGACCCGGCAGATGTAGCCCATGAAGGGTGAATTGCCTTATCAGCTACTGTGTTGTATTATGTGAATTTATCTTGCTTTGTTTTTCAGATTTGATATGATAAACAGTAAATTGAAATAACCTTCTTTCACACATAAGACTCAGAAATTTACCAAAAACACTCTGTTTTAATTGTGAGACATCAGTAACAGTTTGCACATATAATTTAATGGAAATGAATACCTTGCACAGCAAAAACAAGTAGTTTCATTTTCAGATCATTGGTGAAACAAGCCGCTCTATAAATCAAAGGATTAACAAGCACGCAACTGACATCAAGCATGGGAGGACCCTCTCTTCAGCTTTGGCGGAACATACATATAAGATGAAGCATCACATATGCATTGAGGAGGCCTAGGTTATTGCGAATATTTCTCACTTTCATCACCGTAAGGTTAGGGAGGCCATTGAAATTGAAAGGAGGCCAAGTAATCTAAACAGGGATGATGACTAGAAAATCAACATTTGTTGAATCTCCGCCCTTTCCTCTTAGCCTTTCTTTATCCATGTGGTTGTGTCGATTTCTTTGTTTTTCCTTTGTATATTTTTATTTTTATTCTCTGATTCTTAAAAAAAAAAAATTCTCCCCCTAGGGTTTATTGACTCCTCTTTGGCCCCCTTTCCTTTTGTTAATTTATTTTTTCCTTTTAGTTGTTTTCATTTAATTTTATTATTTTTATTATTTAAATTAATTTATTTTTATTCTTATTTCAGCCTTTTGACTTTGGATGGTTTTTTTTTTTTGGTTTTCTTCTTATTATTCTTTTCAATTAAAATAATTATGTCCCATTATCTATAATTTTAATTTTACAACTTACAATTTTATCTATAATAAAGTACATAGGCCTCATATTGAAGATGGGGTAAATCCCATCATTATTCCTAATTATCTTAAATTATATATATTTTTATTTATTTATTATAATTGGATATTTGTTTTTTTCTAATATTTAGTGCATTCAAACATAACTTCCAATTTATATATTAAAATAATATTGTAGATATATTTTATTTGATTAGTTAAATTATTATGTAAAATATCATTTTCCTAATTTCTAAGTCAGTGAAAAGTAGTTGTTTCATGTTAGTTGTTGCAATGATTTGTATTTCTATTTATCTCATTTCCATGATTTGATTTGATGATGAACCACATTGGTTGGACAATGGTTCGTTTGAAACGTGTCGACAAATGAATCTTGATGTGATTATCACCAAAAAAGATTTCTCAAAAACTAGATATGGATCACAAAAGCTTAAATTCGATCAATATTAATATTATTAACCATTGAGTATAGGTGAACATGATTTAACCATGAGTGAACATGGCTATGGAGCAGGGAAAATTTTAGGGGCTAATATTCACAGGTAGGCTAATTTTCCATGCTTTTTTCAAAAAAAGGATTCACCATTTCCGTTTTTCTAAAAATGGTTCGCCAAATTTTTATAATATAAAATTATTTTACCTTTAAGATGGCCAAAATTTTATAAATAATATACAAAAAATCATTAAAAATTTGAATATTTTTACAAATATATCATCAAATATTTTATAGTTTGCACATTAAAGACTAGTAAAATTTTCTAAACTCTGAAATAAACTTCCATCCTTAAAATTTTCCATGTTATAAAATTGAAAATCACAAATAATTATCATTCTCCTCCCAAACCGCAACAAAGAGAACTGTCCCCATATATGTGTGGGTAACTGATGATCACCCAACCAAGGCATTAAGTTAATTAATTTAAATATGAAAATTTAATTTATCAGACTAGCCATGATGCAATCACGTTCATGGAGCATTTGCATTCCTCGACAATTTCTCTTGTCGAGGTTGATGTTGACAATAAATTATCAAACATGAGCATATGTAATCAAAATCTTCTTTACTTATTTTTCATTACTCGACATTTTTCCATGGTTGACATTAGCAATAAATTCTCAACATGAGCACCTATCACTTTTTTTCTTTTATCTTTGCTGATATTTGGCATGGCCATATCATTGTTGAACCATGTTGCTGATTAGATTTAGAGTTTAGTGAGTTGATTTTGAGTTAGGGAATGTAACATAAAAATAAAAAAATAAAAAAATAATTTAGTATTATTATATAAATTAAATGGTTAATAAATATCAATATATGATTATATGAATATTTGTGTATAATTTATTTAAAAAATAACTAAATTATAACTACAATTTAATTATTATTATTATTAATTAAAAAATAATACATATATATAATAAAAAGGACAATATACAGATATTAATATGTAAGTGGTCTTACTCCGACCAAGTTTGTTGACCAATGCAATCACCATATTACACAAAAAATGTAGGAGACGCAGATTAGAAGTCCAAATCCTAATAGGCCAAAAGCACCAAAAGACAAACAGAACCAAAAGGAACCATACTCAATCATCATAAGTAATTGACATTGGATTGTCCGGCCTAGTCCCTAGAGGGGGAAGAGGGCGATATGAACAATTAACATGTTGCCCAAAGTGAGCTAACCACAATTCTAGCTTCTTGGCCTTCTATGCTAGTAGATTTTGCCCATGCCAAACCACCATAATTGTTTCTCCGACATGGCATTGAAATTAATGTAACTGATTAAGCATGGTGATGACAACCTCATTCTCTTCCTTTCTGGTCTTGTCGTACGCTTCCAGACGATCCAGAATAGAATGGAACATGTCGCGAAGGGCAGCAGGATGTAACTGTTGGTTAATAGTAGAACACCTTGAAAGACCCGCATACCCCAATCTTCTACTTAGCCCTCACACGCTTGCTCCATGACCATGAGCCACATTCCTTTCCTTATCGCCGCTAGTTGCACGTCCACCTTGCTCGAAGCCTACACCACCCTTTCCACCTCGAGCTTCGCCTGGTTGGGTTTTGTAGTTCTGTCTCCCCATGCCACCTCCAATGTGCTATCTGAGCCACCCCGATTAGTCAAGACGAGTGAGAATTTCGTAGACCTGGATGCATGATGAATGCATGGGAAGACACCCCCAAGATGAGACCTATTGTGTTCCTAACACCCTTCCGATAGACCATAAGCATAAGAAAGTCTACCACTAGCCCCAAATTAACTAACAGGATCTGCCCCTGTGACACTGACAGCCACCACACACATGCCAAGAAGGAGAGGTCCTTGACCACCACTGAATTCCCCACCATCTAGACCAACGACTCTTCCTCTACGCTAATAGGGGAAAAATCAGAAAGCAAAGGCGCGGGCCAAGTGCCTACACCCTAGGTCCAGAACTCTAAGAGCCTAACCAGAGCCAATTTAAATACGAAGTAAACACCACCAAACCCCCTGGTGACCTTCGAGTTCGAATGGTATTTTCCCAAGTGAGCAAACAAATGTCCAAACTTCTTACCACTCTTGAAAGAGTCCAATCCAAAACCTCACTACCAACTTTATTAGCAAAATTACTCCATGAGCCCTAGGAAATCACACCCCAACATGCATGCATCACAGAGGGCCAAAAAGCCAGAGAGAGGAGGATGACCAAAAGAATCAATGCAGACAAAGGACCCAAGCACCACCGCAACCACAGAAAACACTTAGACAACAAACCACCAAGCACCACAATAATGGACACCAAAGCCAACCATCCAACCCTGCAAAATGCCCATAACCTACTAACAGGAACGACAAAATGGGCACATGCATACAAACTTGAGGCTTTTTATGATTGATCATAGTGGAGGGAGTAGTGAAGTTGTTTTCGCCACCACTCCAAGATTACTTGAGGGCGAAAAAACCTAGCCAAACTACAGCAACTCAGACCAATGTCGAGCAACGACCACTTAGCAAGTCCAATATCATCTACACCAGGTCTAGCATGCACCATTAAACACCTTACCTTACCAGCACGACTTCTAGTGGAGGACAAACGAAGTTTCACATGCCAGACAGATCCTTTCATCTTACAACTTGCGTAAGTGGAGGTAAGATGATTTATCCTCCCGCCTATCTGCTGTATACAGCCTTTCATTGCCCATGCGTCGAGTATGTATTAGAGATTGACAGCCCCATCACAGAATATATTATCAGATTTTTAGTTACAGAAAATTATTTTCATTTATCATGAAGTTTCTCAAATTTTAAATTAGTTTTGTTGCAATAAAATGGGTCAATATCATGTCATATCAATACCACATTTCCCAAAAAACATTCCACAACCAAAGTATTTTATGTTTATTT
>APFE030467141.1:57858-86073 GCA_000404065.3 Pinus taeda | reverse complement strand
AAATTATCATATAAATTAAAAGAATAATGATTCATATAAACATCTGATCAGTTCTCCATGAAAATATAGATTTTTTATGAAAAATTAGTTGAAATTTTTGGAAATCTAGTAATCGTTAAAATGTAGAAATTTTCGGTGCTTTGGGGTCGTGGATGGTGCTAAACTTATTTTTAAATTATGATGAAAACACTTCTAAATCAAGATTTTGAAATTAAAAATCAATTTGGTGAAAAAAATTAAAGTCCTACAAAATTATCAATCTAACGAACTTATAAATTAACCTGGAAAATAATGGAAATTCAAACAAAATTATGATAAAATCTGAGTTACACCTATCAAATTTCAAGATTTTAATTACCAAAATTTTTAATAATTATAATCAATTTCCACCATAAAAAAACAATTTAAACACTTTACCATTTTGATTTTTTAAATATTTTTTTTACGTGATTCCGGCAATAAAACTGCCGCTCACGAATTTGTGGCTTCTGTATACAACAACCTGAGAAACAAGGTGACTTGATTTCTGCAAGCAGTTCCATAGGCAAACATAGACTGAGTGTTTTTTATTTTTTTATTTTTTTAGAGACTTTCTATTCAATAAGTAACATCAGAACTACATTTGGACTTTCTAGTATTAGTCAAAAGATTGACACCATAAACAATATTACCAAAAGACCAGGAACAACTAGCTGACCAGAATATCATCTTTAGCCTCGAAGAGGCTACATCAATACAACAAAAACCAACCTTATACAATGACGGATGCATTCACAGGAAGGAATAAAAGTGCGCATTGCACAACAAGCTATATCGCCACCAAATACCAAATCATCACCATATTGGCCAGGGAAGAAGTGCCACCTGCTAAACAGTTGACCAAACAACTAAGATCCCAAATGGCTGAGTAATAAGATGCCCACAGCAAAAAATCCATAGCCACAGTACCACCAAACAACTAAGATCCAAAACGCCTGAGTAATTAGATATCTAGAGCAAGAAATCCATAGCCACAGTACCACCAAACAACTAAGATCCCTAACGCCTGAGTAATTAGATGTCTAGAGCAAGAAATCCATAACCACAGTGCCGGAGCACAGAGCACATCCGTACGTCGTCGCATGAACCAAAAAACGATTCCCAGATTAACAGTAAAGTCCACAGAAAAGAAAGAGAGCAGTCCCATCCATGCCCTCATACATCTCCATGTGAAACAAAAGCAATTCAGACCACATATAACGGTGATCAGTACCCATGACAAACAGGAACACCATCAAAGTTTAACACCAAACGGAGTGTTAACGCAACGAATGTGAACGTAATTATTTTCACCGCCCTCAGAGCAACCCTGCCGTCTTTGAAAAGAGACTGTTCTACCTCTCACACAATGCAGACCACAATTATTTTCTGAGCGCGTGAGATTTTTAAGCAGAGTACCTTTCGTACAAGCCAGAGTTCAAAAGATTTCTGTGATCCTCAGGAGAAATGGGCTTGCCAGTCCTTGGTAGAGTGTGTACTTTTCACTTCTTAAATTAATTCAAATTGACTCGCATTCGTTGATATAGAAATTACAAAACTGGTCACGCGCATTCCATTCGTTGATAAAGAAAACTGGTCGCGGGCATTGCTGATCCCGTGGTCACGATGGTTGATTGATTCTGCTGTGTGACGCAAGTTGAACGGCATTTCACCCGTTAAACCAAGTTGGTGTGGACGCCTTAAATGTTTGATCGCTTCAAGCATTCATAAGTGACAGCTATAGGCTTCACAGCCCTTGATAAATACTCCGGCGTTCATTGTAGTCTATTGCCGTTTCCTGAAGTTTCTAATTCATTCAACCTCATAACTTTTTTTCTGAATTCTGTTGCTTACAGAGGTTTAATGGGCAGAGATTTGGGATCCATTATGACTGTGCTCACACTCATAATCAGTAGTGTGTTCGCGTGGAATCTGATACACCCCTCGGAATCTCGTTTCCTGGGTAAACACTGCATGCTTATTCACTTACGCTTTCTCTTCACCCATCGCTTAAATATCCGTGAAACTTTGTTTTTAGCGATTCGCCTATGCTTACGAGTACCTCATTCGAGTAATTTTCTAACACATAGATTTCATGTCTATGATTTGCATCAGTTGATATTGGCGTGGGAAGTAAAGAGGCAGTACATCAGCAGGTACAAAACTTGTCCACTGCTCTCGTCTTTTAAATTACTTCTTCCCAGTCATATATATGTCTCTATTGATCGATGTGCCAATGAAAACCGCAGGGCGGAGAAAGCACAATCCATAATACGAAGAAACAAATGGATGTATTACTGCTTGCGGCGATCGAAATCTCACCTGCTCCATCTCCCGCTGCCCGTCCTAAAGTGCTGGAAAGCCCTTGTGGGGGTCCTGCCCCAGAGGGTCCTGCCCGAGAACCATTTTTGTTTGTCAACCAATTATGGGATTAAGTATGAAGAAGTTAATGTATGAGATTCGTCATGGCATACAGCGTATGGCGAATTTGTAAATTCTAAATAACGTGAAAAATAACTATTTAAGTAATAATATAATGATCAGGTTATTATTCTTTTACTATTCATTATATAAAGATAACGTAAAGTTTAATTAAAAAAAAATTAATTGAAAAATTCTAAAAAGTATCATGTAAAAACATAGGAATTATTGAAGCCCAACCAAAATCAGATTTATTCGTTGCATTTTTTTCTCAATAAAAAATATTCTCTCTTATTTATTCGTTGTTCTTTCTCTTAATTAAGGTTTACAATAAATTCTGAGTGATGAGGTCATGTAGGCAAAGTCCTTTCAGATTAATTTCTTTATATAATTATTATCAATAGAATTATTATACTAATATATAATAATAATAATAATCTTTATTATAAGTATTATTATATTAGAGGGGAGGGAAGAGATGGTGAGAGAGCTAGGAGAAGAGAGAGGGTGAAAGAGGAGAGGGAAGAACAAAGACATAGCGAGGTAGAGGTGGAGAGAGAAAAGGAGTAAGGGAGAGATGGAGAGAGAGTGAGGAGAGAGGAGAGGAGAGGAGAGGAGGGGTGAGAGAGAAGGGGAAGAGAGAGAGACCAGGGGAAGAGAGAGAAGGGGGAGACACTGAGATGGAGAGAGGAATAAAGTGAAAGAGGTAGAGGGTGGAGAGGAGGAGACGGGGGGAGAGAGGGGGGAAGAACAAAGATAGAGAGATAGAGGTGGAGAGAGAGGGAGTGACAAGGGAGAGGTGGCGAGAGAATGAGGAGAGAGGAGGAGGAGGGATGAGAAAGATAAGGAGAGGAGAGAGAGAGGGGGAGCGCATGGGAAGAGAGAGAGGGGGAGACACATAGATGGAGGGGAGAGAGAGAAGGATAGAGGGAGCGAGATATAGAGAGAGGGGGAAGAGAGAGAGAGGGAGAGAGAGAGAGAGAGTTGGAGGGGGAGATAGTGACAAAGTTGGAGAGTGGAGAGAGAGAGTAATGTGGGCAGAGATAGAAGGATATACTGTTGTTTATTTATGGAGTTATTTCTTTATATATTATTATTGGTATAATAATAAATAATATTAATTATTATTATTCCAATATATTATAACCAACCTAGGAAGGGTTAAGAGGGATCAAATTTCTAGATGCAAACCATTTTTAGAGTGCAAAAAAATTTGAATCCTCTCACTGCTAAGTAAATCCTTCGTTAAGATGAATCTAGAGTGATGTAACTATTTTGGATTACTAGATTTTTGTCATTGCCATACAATTATGGAATAATCCATGATTTAATGAGTTTTTATTTTATGTTATGAGAATACACTGAGTGGAATATAATATTTTAAAATTATAAATTAAATACTATTAAATATTATTTAAAAATTGCATAAATGTATTGCTTATATTAATAATGTATTGGATGTTATATATAATTTTAAAATATTAATAATTTTTAAATTTTAATATATAATATAATATATATTTGGAGTTGATATTATTTTAATAAAACATTAATAATGTATTGATGTATATATTTAATATTATATTTTTTTTTATTTTAAATATATATAATATATATATTTATAATTTATATATATATATATACTATATATATATATATATATATATATTAATTATATAGTTTGGATGTTTGATATTATTTTAATAAAACATGTTTTTTAATGAGCATTGCATAATATTGTTAAGTTAATGGTGTATTATATTTCTAATTTTGGAAATATTTAGGTTTAAAGTTAAAAAAAGAAAGATTAGATTTTATATGTTGTTTCATGTTTTTATTTAGTATTTTAGGAAAGATAGATTGGATTTTAGGTATACAAGTATAGAAGTTATTTTTGGTAAATAAAGTTTATGTAGTAGATATAATTTGAAAGTAATAATTGTGCAAATATCTATAAGGACGCTTTTCTAATAGAAATTTGATAAGAGGTTAGATAGAAATGATTTAAAAGAGTAGAGACAATGTAATAAGATTTCTTATAAAACAAAGTGTAATTAGAGTTGTGTAATTAGACTTCTAGTCAACTACAGGTTCTCACTTGAAGAGGTAAGTAATATTAATCTCATTAACAAGAGCCACGTGATGGCATGTCATTGCTTATTTGTCTACATGATTCATGTGCATGTAGTTTTTAGTTTATTTATTTAAAATGTTATGTGTGAAGAAGAAGATGAACTTATAGCTCAAGTTCATATATACAAGGAAAATCTAGGCCTAACTAATTGTTAAACACAAAGCTAAAATAAGGCCAAGTATTTTGAAACTAATTCCAAACTATTTCATTTTAGTTTAATTTCAAAATATTTGATCTTAATTTCTAAGTGTAATTCAATACATTATTCTTAATTGAAGAAAAAACATGAGGTTTTGATAATAGCATTTTTTCCTGGAGCTCAACCTATTTTTATTGGTATTAATTTACATGGAATGGGAAAACAAGTTTTTTGTTGCAAAAAGTTACTTTTAGCTATGTTTTTGCAAAATGACATTTGTGTCCTTTTTTTTTGGTTTAGTTACGTATTGATATTTAGAATTATTAGTTTGACAAAAACATTATTCCTTCAAACAAATGAGTAAATAGTTAGATCAGTTTGACATTTGCTTCACTTTGCATGAGATCAATGAACAAGAATAAAAAATAGAAAAGGGTTTCTGGTGGTTATTAGTTTTCAAAATTGTCGAGTAAAGACTTTGCGTGGTGCAAAACCAAAGTGCCATGGCACAACCATTCTTGAAAAATAAGAAAGGATGTTTAGTGTGGAGCAAAGGGGCGAAATGATGAATTTATAGAAAGAATTGGGTAAGGCTTATCCTATTGTAGTTAGGAATGTGGGCAGGAAAACTTGTGATTGGGGTAGCAGGATTCTCCTGTTGTGCGATTGGACATCAAATAAGGATTATTTGTAGGGTTCAAGCAACGAGGTGGGTAACAAAGAGTTGGGAGGATAGAGTAATAGTTTCATAATATCATAAGAAAAGTGCTGCTGAAAGCGATTTAGTCCAAGCTCGGGAGGTTAGGACATATGCGTTTGTAGTCATCGTGACTTGGTAGTCGCGTGGTCGGAAGATTGGGTAGTCGTGAGGTTACAATTTTTTTTTATAAAATCTTTCTGGATCCGATCTCCGACTTAATTCTTGAAAAAAGAAAACAATTGTTTAAGGCTTTTGTTTTTATACATTTTGTGATTCACAAAAGAAATAAAGCCTTCTTGTAAACCAGAGGACATGAATGCAAATTATTCCGTGAATTTTTGAATTATATGTTTCATATCAAAAAATTACAGAACAAATAAATAAAGAAGACTAGATTTTCAGTAACTGATTCTCAAAGCACGAAAAGTACAAAATTATTGTTGAGGCTGTGAGCATTTTTTGTTGTTGGAAATATTGGGCCAATTATACAATCGGGAGGTCGGACAGTCGGGTGTTTTTTGTTTTATGACATTTATTCTATCGAGACCCCAATTATACCATAGTTGGGTGGTTTCATTAGGTGGGGTAGTTTGACAGTCAGGCAATGATGAGGTCCGGAGGTGGATAGTTTGACAGTCAGGAAATGGTGAGGTTAGGGGTCAGGTAGTTTGATAGTCAGGCAATGTTGAGGTCGAGAGGTCGGGTAGTTTAAAAATTAGGCAATTCTGAAGTCAGGAGGTTGGATAGTTTGAAATTCGGGCAATGCTAATGTCTGGAGGTTAGGTAGTTTGACAGTCGGGAAATGCTGAGGTCGGGAAGTCAGATTGATTATTTATAAAAAATCATAGTCACTATGTGTTGCAAGTCAGGTGGTCAAAAAGTCGGGTGTTCGGAAAGTTGTATTTATTTTTTACAAAATGTTTATGGATCCGGCCTTTGACTTAATTTTCAAAAAAGAAAAAAAATGTTTAAGGCTTGTTGGTGTATGAGTGACAATAAACTATTCCACCCTTTTCCAGATTCGTTTATCAATCCAGGTGCGTACAACTTTCAAGGTAACATGCAAGATATATGTAGGGGCAAGGTTACAATCTTAAATTAACCAAGGATTCACGACTAAAGAATCAAAGCATCGTTGTAACAATAATGAGAAATAAAATTGCATAACTTAAAAGGCATTCACAACCGATAAAGACCTATAACAATAATAAGGAAGTAACACACCATAATACAAAAAACGCACATAAAGAAAATACGCAACACCTAATCAGAAGAGTGGGCCCAACTCTCTGATCAGGGCTGTGTTAACTCACAAATAAGAAGAGAACAACAACTTGCTTGTATTTAATATAAGAGAAATTGTTACAATATTTGTCTCTGCGCGACTAACCCCTCGCATAGAAATAAAACCCTTTTTATAAAAATACATGGGAATGACATATTCCCAAAAATTTGGCAACTAACGCCCAAAAATATACAATTGTTAGAACAACAACTAATTGCCGAGAGAGCGAGAACAGTAAAGACCCAAACTAGGCTTTGAAAACAACTGCGAGTTGGTTATGTTGTTGCAGCGTTGCTGAACAGTTGTTGTGAACGCGAGACTGCTGCTACAAGTTGTGAAGGTGATACCTATTCACCGGAATCTGTAGAAATAATAAGGTTTAGTAGTTCGCATATGCAAAATCCCCATGACTTTACTTCAACAATTAAATAGTCCAAGAGATGTTAGAAATAAGGGTTACCTCATAGGTTTATCACAATAAATGCATATCATTTGGTGCAAAAAGGATGAAAGGATAGGTGAAAGTATAAAGAAAATATAGGCAGATTTGGTGCCAAACATTTGCCCCCAACTAGCCTTTTGCATGCCCTCATGTAGCTCACCGCTTCCGTGGGTTTGGGTTAGAATGACTGTAGTCAGCGTGGAGATGGACGTGATCATACTCATTTGCCATGTCTGTTCCTGGGGGTTTGTATCCTTCTGTGAGAAGAACATCCTTCTACCTATCACTTGGTACATTGTAAGCTGGTGTGTAATGCTCTAGTGGCAACCAAATGATGGGGAACCTGAACCGGAGTCCCATCCACCGGACCCCACAAGTTTGGATGCATGCTACATATCTCGACATACGACTTAATGCCTGTGCAAAATTTGGCGCTCCAAAAGGTTCCCTGTTCCGGGCAGCTGTAGTTGACATCATCCACCTCTTCTGAAAACTATCAAGGGCCTCACCTTGAAATGTGACTATTTGTTTGACACAAAGGTCAATACACCACTTCTGTGTCCTAAACATCCATTCCCTATTTCCCTCAATCTCTAAAAATGTGTTGTGCTTCTTGTACATAGTCACAGACCGTTCGTGCTCCCCTTTCATCATAAGAGACTTCATGTTTGATTTGACTCAAACGTATTAGAAGCTTTCTGCCAATTTATCTGGTTGGTAGTGTAGGAGGTGAGAGCCCTTAAATGAATGTTCCCCACATATGGGACTGGGTTAAACTCTTTGTCATCACGTAGGAAGTATCCATGTAGATAAAGCTCACACATCAAATGTTGGGTTACCAAATCATGGATTCTCGGTATACGGAGGAACTGTACAGAGTCCTCGATCTCATGACTCAACTCCTTCTTAATACTTTCCAAATAGAAGAAAAGAAATTGCTCATGCAGGAACAAGGCATAACTAGAAGTAGGAGGGTGACATGCCATTACCTGTTGTGCCAAGTTGAACATTTGTTCTTTGTCAGTTTTCAATTCCAGCGCTTGCCTTTCCAGCCATTCTACTTTGAGCTACTGCTTTGCATACCTTAATTGTAATATGTCCATTCACTCTATATACTTGAAGATAGCCTTGGACAACTGTTCTTAAACCATTTTCACCTCGTTCTGATAGTGGGTCGCGGTGGATTTCCAAGTTTGAATCTTGGCTATTAAATAGAATTCACAACTGTTGAACAGGTGCTCGATAAGATCCATTTGAGTAGCAACAAAGGTTGTAGGCACATCATCTACCTGTGTTGCTGCTTTGACCACTATAGACTTAGGCTTCTTAGCTCGCCGTTTATACTTTCTTACCTACTTCTTAAGTCGATCCACATTTCTTCTCAGCCTTCGAACCTCTGTTTTCAATTGCATCGTGTCTCTGAACTGTAGTTGGTATTAATTTTTAAGGGGTGGCCTCCTTTTCTTGCATAGTTCTATCCATTCCTGCTTAACAATAACTTCATCTAGCCCTATAGCTAGTTCAACAGGTGGTGGATTACTCGGAGGAGTATTCACTGGTCCCTCTACCGGGTTCTCCTTACTTGGTTCCTCTTTCTTGGGATCAATTTCTTCTTCTTTGACAACCAACTCAACCAGCCCTGCAACTCATTCAACAGGTGGTGGATTACTCATACGAGTATCCACTGTCCCATCTATCTGGTTCTCCTTACTTGTTTCCCCTTCTTCGGGAGAAATTACTTCATTTTTAAAAATTAACTCAACCAGCCTTGCAGCTGGTTCAACAGCTGGTGGATTACTCGAAGGAGTATCCACCAACACTTCTACTGGGCTTCCCTTACCTGGTTCCCCTGTTTCAGAAGCATTCGCTTCTTCCTCCCTTCTAGGCTCCAGGGCATCTGTTGCCTGAATAACACCTTTTTCATCCATTCACTATTCCCTTTCCTCTGCAAGGTGTTCCTCCTCTCTCTGTTCTTCAGAATGGCCTTACTGAGAATCAACAGCCAACAAACTAACATCGACCGAATCTTTTACCAAACCATCAAACTTTAAAATGGAAGGGAGAACAACCTCCTTTTTTGAGCGTTGGGGAGAACGAGACACTCTCTCTCCTCTTGGTATGGTGGCACAAAAATGAGACTAGAATATGTCCTCTCCTTGGTCTATACCGGCTCTGTCTATGACCTCGAGTTCCTTTCCCTCACCTACGAGAATTCTGCTCTGGCCCGAGGCTCCCTCCTGTGTTAGCTCCTATCCCCCGGTTGACATTGGTTCTTATAGGGCAGTGTCAACCTCAAGACTCATTCTTTCCACATTTTCTGGGACTGGATGGGTTGGTGGTGGTTCTTGTGTGGCACCATGTTATGTGGAGTTTTTCATCTATGGATAAATACAATTTCCCTAAGTGGGTAGCTACACCTAGAACAACAGATTTAAAGAGTTCAACCTTTTTCTATAGAAGATAAATAAGACAAGGGACCTACTTGTTATCTTTCACTTTCCCTTTGTCTCCTTTGTATGGCTCCCATTGCTCCTTGAACTTAATCCGCTCGACAGGTTCCTGCAATCATAAACAGAGGAAAAAAAACCAATCAATGCAAGAGATTTATCTACTATAAGCAAATGGAATCAAAATTATTTACACATATAATCATCATACATAAAGACAAGAATATGGGAAAAGGTGTAAAAAACTTTATTAAGTAGAAGGAAGAGTTACAACCATGAAGTCCGATCCAATGTCACTCCTCCATCTTGGGTTCCAACCAACATCACATCAAAAGCACAACACTTCGGTAGAATAACAATACTTGCTTACAATCTCAAACCTCACACCAATAGTATCTCCTAACAAATTCTCAAAGTCTAGCCCCTGATCACTTAGACGAGTGCTCAATTTATAGGAAAATGGAGGATGTTTGGTCGTAAATGAGGGTGTTGAATGGCCTTCCAAACCTAGTTATTTTCCATGGAGGAAGGGATGAGAGGATAGGAGGTTAATTAACTCATTCCCTATCCAATTTCGAGCTCATATGAGATGATAAGTGTGGGAATTTTGTAGAAAGCTCCAGAGGATAAGAATATTCCGAGAACCCTATGAGGATTTCACTCAATATCACCCAACGCAGGTCAAAGTGGGCCTAAGTTCTTTGAAATGAACCCTGACATGGGCCTACCTGCACTAAAACACATTTACCCCTGACCAAGGCCGCGCTTGTCCCTTAAGGAGGCATTTATGGAGGGCTTCAGGCCAGGAAACTCTCAGGGAAGGAGGCATTCAAAGTGATGACTTGTCCAAGGCATGTATCAATTGAATTAGGGTTTGATGAGACCTAATAGTACTGATCTGAATGATGGGAGTGATGTTCCCAAACAGATCTATAACAACTGCCCCCTAAAGCATGAAGTCGAAAATGATAATGTCAAGTGATATGCTTTATAATGTGATGAGGAGGTTTCGAAGCAGATGGTGACTTGCATCAATTACAATACCTTATATCATGATATTTTGGATTTTTCATGAATTTCTGAGGGAAGGAATACCCATGCTAAACATATAAATTTTTTATTACATGTACATAGGTAGTCGTCTATAGATATAGACCCATGATGGGATGACCATTAGTGTAAAGCCGTCATATGGATGATTTGGTACTTTCTTGAAATCGCAGCCTAGATAGATGAAATTAGATCTGGGGTCTTCTATCTCATTCAATCGTTCACTCAAGTATGAGTCTAACCATGTGAATATGTGATCTGAAGTTGAACATGGGAAGACACCGTCTGATTACCAGCTATTGATGTAAGACGTTAACAGATGCAAGAGAAATCACCGATACTGAAAATGATCCTCAAGGTACTATAGTACATTCTGCATCGTGTGAATGGATGTTTTGATGTCGATCACCATACAAAGTCTTTCGATCGAAGGCCAACGATGTCAACCTATCGCCGGAAGTGAGAAACTTTCCATTGATGTATGCAAGCCTCAAGGTATTGAAAGGGTGTTTCTAAGTCAACTTCTTGGATAATGTGCTGATGTTGACAAGAATCGACTCGTCACAGGAGGGCCTTGATGTATCCCACATCAACGACATGAAACGAGTGTAATTATTTTTGGAGACGGAATGTGATTGACGACACAAGGTTCAAGAGTGGAAGTCATGAAAATGAAGGTTTATGAGTATTGCAAAGGATGAATTTTGACTGAGTGGCTTCTCTTGAATATACCGACGACAATGAATGAATTGGAAACATTGACCCAAAACAAAGTAATGGATGGTATGATAAACCAAGGTATGATGACCATCAAGCATATAATCCAACCCATGTAGTCACAATGATGAAGTGTTAGTGTCATGTTCAAGAGCGACCTACTACCATAAAGTGGTTTACACCTTTTCCCATTTTCCCCAGTCATTACTGACCAGTACCTCTTTATTTTTATCAAGCTTGAGGAGGATAACATATGCTTGTTGTATAATTCCACCTTTCGGGTGAATCCATCGCTATGTGATGTTTTAACGAGTCTAGCAAAGGTGAAACTCATTCTTGTTATGATGGACAAGTTTGTCGCTATTTGATGTTTTAACGAGTTTAACGACAATGATAACTCGATCCTTTTCATGTTTAGAGAGCTTGAAAAGGGACAAAAAGAAAACTCCACAAGTTATTTTTCGTAAGTTTGTCTCTCAAGTTTGATAAAGCGTAAAATAATACGAGAGAGAACCTATTGACCATGTTCGATCAACATATTCCTTTTTAGTAAATAATCTATCTCAGTATGAAAAATGGTTAAAATTATACTGAGTAGATGTCGTTTCCAATCCGTTAATGAGCTTAAAAGGACAAGCGCTCGGAAATATTTTCATATTTCAAGAGTTTGAAAAGAGCTTAAAGAGGACTCCACTTAGAGGAATGAGTGGTGTCTAGGATAGCAACTGGTTTTGGTGATGTTGGAACTTATCAAAACATGTTGATTTATATGAAGAGGCTAGCTAATAAGATCACTCATTGCAACTGTTCCTTAAAAACGGTAAAACAACTAAGTGAAAGTGTATGATTGGCCAAACAGATAGTGATGAAGGAAGGAGAAAAACCAAGGCTCATCTAATGGAAGAGGTTGATAGAATGGCAATCATGAAGGTTAAAATGGAGATGGGTTCATTTTTACACAAGCTTGACCATAGGGAACTATGCTTGGATTCAATTTCATCTTTACATAAGATTGAAACGAAAAACTATGCTTGTATTCAGTTTCATGTTTACACAAGCTTGAAACAAAAAACTATGCTTGGATTTAGTTTCATTTTTACACAAGCTTGAAACAAGAAAAAATGTGCTTGAGATTGGTTTACATGCCCCCAGCATGATGACTCGATTCTAGGTGCATGCCCCCCAAGCTTCATTGCATTCACCTATGTAGACTACTCGTGGCTATGAGGTGGATGGAATGAAGGTTCATATACGAGATCAAGTGAAAGACTGGATTGGGAGTTTACGAAGACTTGAATTGGAACTTTGCTCCACGGGACCTTGTTTCATTTTTTAATGAGCTTGACATAAGACAAGGAACTCTGCTCAAATTCCTTGTTTCATTTTTTAACTAGCTTGACACGAGACAAAGAACTATGCTCTGGGACCTGTTTCATTTTTTAATGAGGTTGACACAGTAAAAGAAATATCCTCATATTCCTTGTTTCATTTTTTAACAAGCTCGACACAAGAGAAGGAACTATGCTCAGATTCCTTGTTTCATTTTTTTAACAAGGTTGACACAAGACCATGAACTATCCTCATATTTCTTGTTTCATTTTTTAACGAGGTTGACATAAGACCAGGAACTATCGTCATATTCCTTGTTCACAACCCATAAGAGGTCATGACTTCCAAGAGGTTCTCATCAGATGGGAGAGAAATGCTCTAGAAGGGATTCATAGCAAGGAATTCATTAGAGAGATCTAGTTCCAATGCCCCCAGTACATAATGTACAACATCACGAAATTGATCATCAATTGATGTAGGCATGGAATAGGTTGCCACATAATTGACCCATGGTGGGGAAGATACCATTGGTACAAAAGGACCATTTATGGAAGATGGTTGTTAGGAAGCCATATTTGGATCGGGAAATGAAAGTTGGTCAATGGTGACAATTCTACCTTCATACGGGAAACACATCACTTGAAAGAGTGTTGAAACAATAGCTCCCATGCCATAAACATAGTCGCGCCCAAAAAGTAAATTGTAATCTAAAGGGCCTGGGACTACCATCACATTGAGATAAACAAATTTTCCTCCCAAAGTAATAGGCAACTGAGGAAGGATCCCTAATGGTTGAATGGTTCCTTTGTTAAAAGCTAACAGATTCTGGGTAACAGGCACAAGTGGCGGTGAACCGAGCGCCTTCCAAGTAGTGGAGGAAAGAATACTCATTGATGCACCTTCATCTATAATAGTGCTAGATACAATCATATTACAAACTTGTACTATGATCTGGAAAGGCACAGAAGACGACATCCTGCCAATCGATTCTGATCAAAGGAAGTGACCAGAATACTTGGAGGGGGTACCGTAAGAATGAGAGAATTACCCTCCTTGAGTTACGAGAATGAGAGGATTTTCCTCCTGTCTTGATGGAATAGGAGGATTGCCTCCAAGCTCATTGGAATCTGAAGAAACGAAAAGAACCTAAGTGGTATCATACTGACTCTCTATGCGAACGGTACGATTAACTGAAGGTGAAATCAGGTCAACTGATTCCTTGACCTGTGATTGGTCAGGTATAGACTCATGGGATTCACATTCAGAGAGAGTGGGTTTGACCGACGGTTGATTTGGGTCAGTCACTTCATCAACTAGTGAAGGATTAAGGGAGAGTCTCCTGTAACCAGATGGAAGTCGCTGCAGAGAAGCAGGGTGGTTATCCAACACTTTTTTTGCTTCATCCAGATAGGGACAAAGGTGAATGGGGTGATTCCCTTCACATTACCTACAAGTAAACTTAACTTTACCCTTCTTTCCATGAACTTTACTACCACTAGTTGATGGTGTGTCACCAGCATGATCTCTAGAAGTTGATGACATAGGATGATGTGAACGAGAAGACCATTCTTCTAATATCTGAGGAATATCAAGACAATTTCGAAGAAGATGGTCTCTCGTACAAAGTTTGCAAGGATATTGAACTTTGTGAGGCTTATCGGACGATTTGTCATCATAAGTTGCATTCAAAGCAATGGTTGCTTGGTTTCCCCCCTGCTGAATTTGCTTCTTCTTCTTCTTCTCTTTCTTCTTCTTCTTAGCCACTTGTTTACTAGTACCAATAATTTCATGATGTGAAGAGGAAGAAGGGGAGGAAGAAACATCCGACGAAGAAAGTGAAGGGTCAACTTTAGGGTCAATTGGAGGTTGATTTTGTCAAGTTGTAGGAATATTCAGTTGTGGGGCCAAGGAGGTTGAGAACAACCATACTGGCAAGCCAATGGTAAGTCCCAGAAGGGACAATGTAACTATATAAGGAGCAACAATATTTTTGAAAGGAGGAATAGGACTAGGATTCCCATCAAAAGTAAATCCTTGATCAATGGACTCTGAAGTTGTTGCCATATATTTCAACCTAAGATCAACTAAGGAGTGACGTGGAGGATGTTATCTGTGGTCAATTAATTTTATCTTAATCAAAATAACATAACAAAACAAAAGAGGGATAATCTAGACAAAAGGATTACCAAGCAACTGTGAACTGCAATATACTGCCTCAGTAAACCAAGGACTTAACATATGTGCAGGCAATCTCCCCGAACGCTGTGTTCGGTGTATCACAGTGTACAAGGTGGCTGACTCGGTTACCTAAGGATGGATAGCAATCTAATGTAGTACTCCCATATATACCTGAAAGTACATGGAGGCCCAATCTGTGTTAGCACTGTCTATGAGAAATCGCACAGTGATAGCATTCCTTTATACTTTATGTACTGTAACACCGCCCTATATACCCGAAGGTACGTGGACGAGCTACGATATACTTACGTACATGGAATGAGGTATCACACTTGGAATGTATCACAGACAAGTTAGTGACAATTGCTATGTTTAGCGACTCCGGAACACATCTCTAACCTAGACATCTAAATGTTATGCGTTAAGTTACAGTGCTCCATTAGGTTAATTGAGATAACTTTTAAGTTGATCTTCTTAAGAATTTGTCTTTCAGGGTTCACCATGTGATGTATGTTTTTAATTCCTAGAATGAAACTAACATGAGAAACATTCTTTCATTCAATTAATAATGAAAACCTTAGCTAGTAGGGATAGAGCAATCAGATTCTTTTAATCAAAGAACAAAGAGCACATCTAATGTAATTTCCCTAAACTATTCCTATGCGCACACACAAACTACAGTATGAAAAATGCAAGTTTTTCTTTTGAGTCCATTTATCACCCCAAGAAACTCTCATAGGTTGTATCTTAGAGATGCTTGGGAACATTTCAAACTCAACTTAATGTTGGAAATGGATGAATGGAAGGAATGACGCTTGTTCAAGACAGATAACCATTTCTACTATGCTTAACTCTAGACATGCGTGAACACCCCCAGACTACAAGGCTTTAGACCACCAATTACTCATAGTTTAAGGGTTAGGTGAATATGGAGAATACTGACCACACCAGCAGATGCAAAAGACCATGCGATGGCTGGCTGCAACTAGTAAAGAGGTCTACAAATCTATTTCCTAATGCACAGACAGGATGGCAACTCTCTGGCACTAAGTCAACAAAAACCTGAAATAACACATTCACTAATACATACAAGAATTTAACACAGGGGTAGGATGAAAACTCCTTTAATGTTAAACATCAAGAGTTCATGAAAACTACATAATAGGCACAACCTAGAATAGAATAGAAATGGAAAGTGAGCAATTAACACAAAAGAAGCTTGTATTAGCTGAAAATGAAGACGAGATGCTCCAAGTATCAAAGTAATTACAGTCTCCAGAAGTTGAACCTTACATCAAAACAACAACATCAACCTTGATTACATCTTGTTTCTAGGTATATATAGAGTTTCATTACAAAGATATTATGCTATTCTAGGCGTGGAGGGGTCATAATTGACCAACAACTGCTTTCACTGTTTGATGGAGTCTCTGGTGCAATCTGCCTACTTCAGTGAACGAATTTGATCTTCTCGAATGCTCTGTTGTCCTCCTTGGGCAGGTGGAGTGTCGTATGAAAGAAGTGCCATAACTGTTAAATGCATTGTTCTGCTCGAGGTACATCCCTTTCTTTCTCGGCCATATTGTTTCTTGAATGTAGTTGTTGAAAATGAAATGCGTCGGGTACTGGTATATGATTTGCTTCGTCATTTGGGTGCACAGAATGATAAGGGTGAGCGGACTGCATGGCAGATGTATGAGCAGGGCGGAGGAGGGACACCGGCTGTTGGATCAAACGGATGGATGGCAGGGATCACTCGGTGGAAGGTATCGGGAGGAAACGGGGCAAGACGTTCGTGAGCTGTTGGATCTCGGTTGAGCAGATCCAATGGTCATCGGGTGGAGGAGACACGCGGGGGGTTAATGGGCGAGAAAACGGTTTGAGCGGTAAGTGGTATCGCTCGCACCGCCTTTGGGGGTCAAGCGGTAATCGTACAATGGTGTGCGATCCCACTCAAAGGGCGACGCGTGGCAACAGGGAATAGGCAAAAACCTCTTTTATCGCGAGTTAACATGCAATTGGTTTGTGGGTGCGAGGAGAGAGAATGCCGTCTGATCGCGGCGGAGATGATCAGACAATGGAGGAAATAAACGGGCAGATCGTTCATTGAATGCAATGGGGACCGTTAGATCAATGGTGCAACGATCAACGGCTACAATCCAAAGGTGGTGATGGACTATGGGAGTGCGGGGTCACATGAATATGGTTTTGCGGGGACTTAAGCTTTGCGCTCAGGGCTTGGAGAAATAGGGTTTATCCCAGGTTTGGAGGAAAGAACAAAGATATTGGGGGTTATGAGAGCGTGAACGGAGTGAAGGAGGAGGAGAAGAATGACTGATGTGAGCCCTTTGTAAGCATAACCAACACGGCCAGATCGGTATTTGACCCTTGAAACATCAAAGTATGTAGCAGAGCTAACACTGGCTCCTTCTGGGGATGAGATCCTCCCTGTGAGGTCTCAAGAACTACAGACCAATGCCTTTCCTATGAAAACCAATTAAAAAAATTTCCTAGTGTTCCATTGGGCATGGAGTCTAGCTGAACCTATACTAAAACAACATATTTACATCTTTAAGGCTAAAAGACCTTAAACAACATAAATTTTCAAAAACCGCCCATTAACTGGGCCATCAAAAACTGTTTCTCCTCCCATACTTTGTAGTATGAAGGTATTGTTCCCCTGGATCTGAGAAATGATAAAAGGCCCTGTCCAGAAGGCATCAAACTTCCTATGGTTGCCTTTTTCATCTTTCAATGCATCCCACTTAAGAACCAAGTCTCCAGCCTGAAAATTATCTCTTTTTGTCCTTCTGTCAAAGGCTTCCTTGATCTTCTTCTGATGTGCCACAGACTTTTCAACCAGCTGTTCTCTAATTTGATGTACCTCTGCTAAATCAATGATCCTTTTTGCCATGTCTTCTTCCTCATTCCGCTCTTCCTGTAGGAATTTTGCCACAGGGAGGGTGAGCTGAATCTAGAATACAACCTCAGTACCATATACCAGCTTGAAAGGAGAATTTCCTGTGGATTTCTTGGTGGTCACTCTATCAGCCCACAGTGCATATTTGAGCTTAGAATCCCAATTCTTTTTGTTGTCTTCCAGCAGCTTTCTAATTATCCTTATCAGGCTCTTGTTGCAAGATTCTGCCAGACCATTGCCTTGAGGGTAATATGAGGTGGAATGAACCAATTTAATGCCCATTGAATTACACATGTCCACCAATTATTTTGCTCTGAAGGTCGCTGCATTATCTGTGACTAATCTATGTGGACAGCTAAATCTGGTGAAGATATTCTCCATCAAAAACTTTATGACCACACAATGATCAACCTTTCTAGTAGGGATGGCCTCAATCCATTTAGTGAAATAATCAGTAGCTACTAAGATCCATCTATGCTGGCCACTGGAATGTGGATTGATTTCTCCGATGAAATCCAGGCCCCACTGCTGAAAAGGGCCACTAGCATGTATGGGTTTCAGGGGTAGGGAATTCAATTGTTGTTTCCCTTCAAATCTTTGGCACCTGTCACAAGATTTAACAAATGAAAACACATCATAAAATAAGGTGGGCCAATAGTACCCAGCTCTGAGGATTTTGTGGGCTATAGTCTTCCAATAGTGGTGTCCTCCACACATGCTGGAATGAAATTGTTGCATAACTTCTATAGACTGTTCTTTGTCCAAACACCTCAAAAGAATCCCAAAGGGGTCCCTCCAGTAGAGCAGATTGTTATGGATGCAGTATTTTGCTGCCTTGAGTCTGATAGTTCTGGCTTGTCTTGAACTAAGACCTGGAGGAATTTCTAGCTTTAGCAAGAATCAAGCTATTGCAGAATACTAAACACAAGAAGCTAGATTTTCTGCCAATGACTATTTTTTTCTGGTTCAGCTGTTTCTTCTTCTGTTTGATCATTTTCTGCATTCGTGCTTATGAAATTTATGTCCAATGTTCTACAATTTTCTTCAGCCAACAGTTTGGCAAGGCCCTGACCTCTGACAAGCTTGGTGGGCTTCAGTTCTATATTAAATTCAATCAACTTTGCAATCCATTTAGCCCTTCTTCCATCAGCATCAGGTTGTGTTAGGACATCTTTTATTGAAGCAGAGGGCACATATGCAATTATCTTGGAATGCAGAATGCAAACTCTGAAAGCTTTCAAAGACTTGATAAGAGCATACGCTTGTTTCTCAATAATATCATACCTCACCTTAGCATCCCTTAAGATTTTGCTGAAGAATGCCACTGGATGCTCTGAGTCTTCTTCATCTGCTTGCAATAAAACTGCTGCAAGGGTATCATTAGAAGCAAATGAAAATATGTGGAACTGCTTGCTGTAATTTGGGCTGATTAAAGTAGGAGCTTCCATAATAGCTTTCTTAATGGACCCAAAGGATCTTCTTGCTACATCAGTGCATTTGATCTCTGACCCCTTTTTCAACATGGAGGTAATATGCTTCACAAGTTCTGCAAAATTTGGGATAAACCTCCTTACAAAATTTATCTTGCCCAGAAAGCACTGGATGTCCTTCTTTGATCTCGGGACAGACAAGGTCTGTATTGCTCTTACTCTTTCTGGGTTTATTTTGACATCTGCAGCGGAAACCACATGTCCTAACAACTTGCCTTCTTCTAAAGCAAGCTGTGACTGGATTGAATGAAATCCAAAACCTTCTGCACTTCAGGAACACTTTCCTCAAATGTTGCAAATGGTCTTGATGGCTGCTGGAGGACACTATTATATCATCAAGGTAGATAAGGACAAATTTATCATTCTCTCCCACAAATGCTATATCCATAGCTCTCTGAAAGGTGGCTCCAACATTCATTAGTCCAAAAGGCATCTTGGAATACATAAAAGTGCACCAAGGAGTGGTGAATGCAGTCTTCTCTTGATCATCTGGATGCACAACAACTTGATTAAACCCTGAAAATCCATCCAAGAAAGACATCACTTTGGATCCTGAGACTTTTTGCAGCAAATGCTCCATCTTGGGTAGAGGATAGTTGTATTTCTTAGAGGATTTGTTTAAGTTTTTGAAATCAACGGAGAGCCTGATTTCTCCACTTTTCTTCCTCACCACAACCAAATTGGCTACCCATTTTGAATATCTGAGAGGGACTATGATTTTGGAAGCCAGTAATTTCTTGATTTCTTTTTCAATCAGAGGAAGGAGCAAAGGGTTTATTGGCCTCAGCGTCTGTTTGAAAGGGATAGTGTCTTTTTCTAAAGGAATTTTAATGTTGGATGATCTTTTTATCATAAGTTTTCAGGTCACTATACTCCCAGGAAAAAACATTAGCAAATTGCTTCATTAAATTGCAGTATTCAACACTTTGGGTAGCAAGCAGACGAGCAGACAGATTTATGTATCTTGTCTGATTTGGAATCCCTATGTTATGCTTACAGACTGCAGATTGGTCTTCCTTTTGGGCAGCCTTATAAGGCACATCATTCTGGTTAAACAGTCTTTCAGGAGGAATTAAACCTTAGGTATATGATTGTTGGGCAGTTGGACAACGCTATGTTTACCAATTTTGTTTCTAAGCTGGGATTGGGGGTTTTCTTCTAAGGCTTCATTCTCTTGGTCAATTTGCATTTTATAGAATTCACGAATGACTTGCAGGAACCTATTCACTTCATCATCATCTTCAAAAACTTTCCAATGCTGGACATTATCAAGCAAGGATGGTCTATATTTCATCTGAACTTCATAAACTAGTCTGGGAGGCATGGGAGGGATGAACATGCTAGCAGACACAGCAAGGGAATCAACAAGCTGATTTCTGACTCTAGGGACATATGAGATACAAAAATTGTTAAAAGAATCTTTAAGTCTCCATACCTCATCTCTGTATGCTTTCAGCCTTGGGTGCTTTTCTTGAAATGTTCTGTTTACTTGCTGAATGATCAGATCAGCATCTCCAAACACCTTTATGCTTCTGATTCCTCTGTCTTTTGCTGTGTTAAGACCCAATATCAGAGACTCATACTCTGCTATATTGTTAGTGACTTGAAAAGCCAAGTTAAAAGATAGATGTGTGATTTCTTGTTTTGGAGATATTAGCACCACCCCTGCTCCTGCAGTCTCCCTAGAACATGCTCCATCAAAGAACATCTCCCAAACCTGACTTCCTTGCTTTTCCTCGGCCTAATTTGCTGGTTTCTTAATCTGCATTGAGGCCTTCTGAGACTCTTCAATTTGAAGAATACATGCTCCGAAATCAGTGTCCACTGCATAAATGGGATGATTGAAAGGATTCTTCTCATCATTGATGATGTATGCCAGCTGCGCTTCTCTGTACAATCTCCTGCTTTCTCCTCCAAAAACTGTGATAGTGGCATAAGATAAATCATTCTGTAGTGTCCCACCTAGTCTCTTAATCCACCCTCTAGACAACAACATGCCAAACTTACAAGGGACATCTACTACCACAATGTCCATCACCATGCTCTTCATGGGCAGCTGAGTTAGGGTAATATCTAAATCTTTAATCAATCCCAGACATTTCACCTTCCTTGAATCAAATGAGAATAAATCATGATATGGTCTGTTGATATCAAGGCCTAACTCTTCCATGACAGTTTTTGGCATCAAATTGTGGCTTAGCCCCCGTGTCTAGCAGGCAATTGTGGAGGATTTTGTCATGAATGGTCAAGGAGACATAAAATGATGGAGAATTATCATCAGCAGGTTCAGTCATTGGGCTAAGCACAACTATAGGATTATCATCTTGCAAGTTGACAGAGTCAGTGGAGGTTTGTGTGGCTTTCAGCTCAAGAGCTTCAAGGATAGGCTTTCTAAACACTTCACTCTTTACAAGTTCTATCAGAGGCACATATATTTTTAACTTCTGGACTTTTGATTCAAAGCTGAAAGGGGAAGGGAACTTGTCAGGACCTCTTACCTCTTGAACTGGTGCTTTGAGGATGACGGGGTTAGGTGCTGGTTTTTTTTGTCTGATATTTTGTGACTCTGTTGGGACAACAACTTTTTGGGTAGGATTCTCCTTGACTTTGTTTGCTTTTGACCTCATATTATATCTTTGCTGCTCCTCAGTTTGTAGAACAGCCTCTCTATCCCACCTTTTACTGTTTTGGTCATGCATCAATGATTCTTCATATGTAGCTAATGTCAGAAAGGAAACATTGCCTTTATCTTCCATGTAATGAATTTCATCCTCTTCCTCAAACTGCTCCTCCTCCATGACTACATTCTGGAAAGGAGCCTTAACCTTTTGATCTTCGTTAGCTTCTTTACCCATTTGAATGATTTGCAACTGTTCATTTGCTCTTCTGAATGGATTTGGGTTACCTAACAAGTTTCTTGGAGCAAATGTATTTGGAAGCCTTGTCTTCCCTGATTTCTGTTCAATCTTTAGCTTAGATATCTCAGCAGCCAATGACTCTATCATTCTAGTCATTTTTTCTAATTTAGGTTCTGAAGATGAAGCAGAGGAAGAAGAAGCTTTGCCTCTTTGCCTCCTTCTATCAGCATGACTTTTAAGCTTTTCTGCAGCCATGATATTAGATTCTACTTCTAAAGATGCATCTTGCATATCAGCCAGAGTGGCACATCTTCTTTCTCTCAATAGTAGACAGAAATCAGAGTCAAAAGCATTGGCATAGGTGAGTTTGGCAGAGGTAGGGGTAGGCTTTACTTCAGCTAGTATCTTACTATACATACGGTTAAATCTTTTATTAAAATTGGGCAATGATTCCCCATTTTCCCTCTTTAGGTTGCCAAACTCAGTATGGTAATACAACAAGTCTTTTTTATCTCCCCAGTGCTTCAAAAATACATCATCTAATGCTTCAATATCTATTATCAACCTAGGTGCTAGTTCTCTGAACCATTTTCTAGCCTCTCCATCAAGGCTCTGGACAAATACTCTCATCCACACATCATCCTCACTTATATCTAGGTTATCAGCATAACTATAAAAAGATTCAAGGTGTTCTTCAGCTGTTACCCCCTCTGTACTAGTGAATTTGGGCATATATTTCTGATACTCCCCTACAGGCATGGCATTCAACGGGATAGGAAAGACTAAGGGTCCATACCTAGCAACTATGATTCTTTCCATCTTTTTAGGAGCTTGTTGGCCTGCCATGACTGGGATATGTGGGAGGATACTAGCAGATTGAGTGGTAGGAAACAACGAAATAGATGACAGAGACAAAGGAATATGATGGATTGTATGGGAAGCTTTCTTTGGATTGAGGTCCAAAGGATAACTAAATGAGCAAGGAGATTTATGAATCTCTGAGGGTAGTTCTTCACTAATAATGTTAGGCTCTATATCTTCAAAATGCACATTCTCAGCTATAATCTTCTTCTGTAGAGACACATAAGATTTCTTAGGCTTACCTGATCCTGACGCTCCTTTCTGTGATGTTTTCTTCAACTTGACAATCTTCTCAGGGTTAGGCACTGGGTCAGCTGGTGATTTCTAAGGATTTCTTCGAGTATGCCTCACAAACTGAGCCAGGAATATGATGTGGAGTCGCCAAAGGTTGGTCTTCCAGCAGAGTCGCCAGATAGATGATTACAACCAGAAATGTGTCCAGACTTTATCTATCATCAAAGCAGGAACTGTGTCATTTCCCACGGAAGTTGATCTTCAATCTCCTCTCCTCGACAACGGCGCCAATTGATGTTATCACCCCAAGAAACTCTCTTAGGTTGTATCTCGGAGATGCTCGGGAACATTTCAAACTCAACTTAATGTTGGAAATGGATGAATGGAAGGAATGATGCTTGTTCAAGCCAGATAACCACTTCTACTATGCTTAACTCCAGACATGCATGAACACCCCCAGAGTACAAGGCTTTAGACCACCAATTACTCACAGTTTAAGGGTTAGGTGAATATGGAGAATACTGACCACATCAGTAGATGCACAAGACCATGTGATGGCTGGCTGCAACTAGTAAAGAGGTTTGTAAATCTATTTCCTAATGCACAGATAGGATGACAGCTCTCTGGCACTAAGTCAACAAAAACCTGAAATAACACATTCAATGATACATACAAGAATTTAAATTAGAGGTAGGATGATAGCTCCTCTATTGCTAAACATCAAGATTTCATGAAAACTGCATAACAGGCACAACCTAGAATAGAGTAAAAATGGAAAGTGAACAATTAACAACAAAAGAAGCTTGTATTAGCTGAAAATGAAGATGAGAAGGTGCAAGTATCAAATTAGTTACAGCCTCCAGAAGTTGAACCTTACATCAAAAAAATAACCATCAACCTTGATTACGTCTTGTTTTTGGGTATATATAGAGTTTCATTACAAAGATATTCTGCTATTCTAGGCGTGGAGGGGTCATAATTGACCACCAACTACTTTAACTGTCTGATGGAGTCTCTGGTGCAATCTGCCTACTTCAGTGAACAAATTTGATCTTCTCGGATGCTTTGTTGTCCTCTTCAGGCAGGTGGAGTGTCATATGGAAGAAGTTCCATCACTGTTAAATGCATTGTTCTGCTCGAGGTACGTCCCTTTCCTTCTCGGCCATATTGTTTCTTGAATGCAGTTGTTGAAAATGAAATGCGCCGGGTACTGGTAGATGATCGCCTTCGTCATTCAGGTGCACAGAATGATTAGAGTGAGCGGATTGCATGGCGAATGTACGAGCAGGGCGGAGGAGGGACACCGACCATTGGATCAAACAGATGGATGGCGGGGATCACTCGGTGGAAGGTATTGGGAGGAAACGGGGCAAGACATTCGTGAGCTGTTGGATCTCGGTTGAGAAGATCCAACAGTCATCGGGTGGAGGAGATGCGCGGGGGGTTAACGGGCGAGAAAATGGTTTGAGCGGTAAGTGGTATCACTCGCACCACCTTTGGGGGTCAAGCGGTAATTATACAACGGTGTGCGATCCCACTCAGAGGGCAACGCATGGCGGCGGGGAATGGATGAAAACCGCTTTTATCATGAGTTAAAGTGCAATCGGTTTGCGAGCGCGGGGAGAGCGAACGCCGTCTGATCGCGGCGGAGATGATCAGACGGTGGAGGAAATAAACGGGCAGATCGTTCATTGAATGCAGCGGGGACTATTAGATCAATGGTGCGACGATCAACAACTGCGATCAAAAGGTGGTGATGGACTATGGGAGCGCGGGGTCACATGAATATGGTTTTGCGGGGACTTAAGCTTTGCGCTCAGGGCTTGGAGAAATAGGGTTTATCCCATGTTTGGAGGAAAGAACAGAGATATTGGGGGTTATGAGAGCGTGAATAGAGTGAAGGAGCAGGAGAAGAATGACTGATGCGAGCCCTTTGTGAGCATAACCAACACGGCTAGATCGGTATTTGACCCTTGAAACATCAAAGTATGTAGCAGAGCTAACAAGTCCCTTTAATGTTTAGATGAACAAAAGGAAACTAAATGCACATACAATCAATCAATCTTTTTGCAAGAAACGAATACTTTATGACAGTTCCTTTTCGAAAGAAATGAAGACTTTTATGCCACTTTCTTTTGAGAAGAGATTAATTGACTATAAACTAACTTTGAAATGAATTGATAGTGATAAAGAAATCATTTAAGAAACACTAAACAATCAAGACCAAAGTAGAGCTAAGAGAGGAAACACAAATTGATTTCAGAAGTACAACAATCACTGATCTTTCAACAAGCAAAAATAGAAGGAAATTTGGGAAAAATCAAGTCAAAGGTGGGATTTTTTAACTAAGGAGGATGAAGGTAGCCCTGAATGGGAGAAAATGTGCTTCAAAGCACTGTCCTCAAGCCAAGGGTGCTCTGCAGCGCTCTGTCTCTTGACCAAACCTGCGCTGGTGCTAAAGAGGCCATCCTAGGGGCTTTCAAGCATATTTTTTACGAAAACACACTTCAAAAAGGATGAAACAAGATCAATGGATGAAAGTAAAGTCTAATAGGGTGTACTAGGATGAAGGTAAACTACCCAGAATGATGATCGTTCCCCAGCGGAGTTGCCAATTTTTTCTGTGGAATTTTTCATCTACGGATAAATACAATTTCCCTAAGTGGGTAGCTACACCTAAAACAACAGATTTAAAGAGTTTAACCTTTTTCTATAGAAGATAAATAAGACAAGTGACCTACTTGTCATATTTTTCTTTCCCTTTGTATCCTTTGTATGGCTCCAGTCACTCTTTCTCGAACTTAATCCGCTCGACAAGTACCTGCAATCATAAACAAAGGTTAAAAACCAATCAAAGCAAGAGATATATCTACTATAATCAAATGGAATCGAAAGCATTTACACATATAATCATCATAAATAAAGACAAGGATATGGGAAAAGGTGTAAACAACTTTATTAAGTAGAAGGAAGAGTTATAACCATGAAGTCCGATCCAATGTCACTCCTCTAGCTTGGGTTCCAACCAACATCACATCAAAAGCAGAACACTTCGACAGCATAACAATACTTGCTTGCAATCTCAAACCTCACACCAAAAGTATCTCCTAACAAATTCTCAAAGTCCAACCCTGTTAGGTCCCTATAATACTAGTGATTCCCCCATTAATATTGTCATTGTATCCCTTATTGTTATTATTGTGCCCCTATTTTCCCCATATTGTTATTAGTGTGCCCCATAGAAACCCACTATTGTTATTGTTGTGCCCTTATGTTATTACTGTTAGGTCGGCTTGATTATATTGTGACCCCTTAAACTCCTATATATAGAAGGGAGGTTTAGTCATTTGTATCATCCAAGAATTGTTCATTTGTGTAATGTAAATGAGGTTGCCCCCTTGAAGGGGCTGAATTCTAAGGCATTGATCTATCTTTTCTATCTTTTTGTGAGCTGGTTTCTTAAAATTTGGTATCAGAGCTTTGGATTCTAGGGTTTCATTGCTCCAAATAGGTCATCATGGAATTTTCACTATAACTTGTTTTCTGCAATGTTTCAGAAGCTAAAAACAAAACCCATTAGCTGAAATTGTTCTGAACTTTGCATTCGAATTTTAGAGCTTGTATCGTTATATTTTAGGAGATATGATCTGCGGAATTTGTGGTTTTTGCAGACTCCCTAATTACATTCCAAACAAGTGACCTGGGGAAAATTATCATAACTTTTGTTCTGTATATCAGTTTTAGATACTAAGGTCGAAGTAGTGACACGTGGCACTTCGTACAAGTTCGCTCTACTGAACTAGTGTATAATCTGGTTACTGTGGGAGATTTGGCATAACTCTTCCTTGGAGAATCCAATCTTGATTGGACTTGCGGGGTTAGAAATAGGACTCAAAGGGCTACTGCAAGACATGACTTTAGATATCCGAGATCAACAGTTACAAAGATACAATAGATTCAATATCGAGCTCTTACAAAGTGAAAAAAAGGTGTGTAGTTTTTTTTAAATTTTGCATAAGATTGGTTTAAAAAATTAGTTTGAAGGAATTCAAAGGGAATAATGAAAAATTATTAGCATTAATTGATGCCCCTAACAAAGAAAATGGAAACACCTAGTAAGAAACCTGAAAGCTCTAGCATGACTCGTGAAGAAGAGGAAAAATGCAACATGATATATCAAAATTACAAGACCAAGTACAACAAATTTCACTCTCACAAAAGGTAACTGAAGCCAAGATGAATGGCGTGGAAGCTAATATGAATGGCATGCAAGTTAATATGGATGGCATGGATGCTAAGATGAATGGCATGGATGCTAAGATGGAAGAATTGAGGATAAAATTTGAATAAGTTGCTACAAGAAATGGTTACTAATGGTGAAAGGGTAGTAAAGGATACTCATGATGAGAACAAAAGAAATGTTAATCATGATTTCATTGACTCTAATGTTGGATTGAAGACCCACCATGTTCCAAAAATTAATATGAGGAAGTTTGATGGAAAGGATCTTGGAACATGGACACTATAGATGGAGCAATTTTTCGATCTCCATAATGTGCAAAACACACAAAAGGTACGTATTGCAACTTTATATTTGGAACCAAATCAGTTTGTATGGTATCGATGGCTTTTCTCTTGTAAACAAATTGTTACTTGGGCAATTTTTATGGAAGAAATGATAGCACATTATGATGATACAAAAAGCAACACTTTTTTTAGCCAATTGATAAATCTCAAACAAAAGGGTACAATGATGGAGGACATTGAGGACTTCCAAAAATTGAACATAAGTGTAAAATATATTCCAAAGGAGCATAGGATTGATGTCTTCATAGGGAATTTAAAGAATAATATCCAACATGAGGTTCACCTTTGGGAACTTGATTCATTGGAGAAGGCATTCAGGTTAGCAATAAAAATGGAAAGCAAAATTATGGCAACTAGGAAGCCTACCACTCACAACTATAAATATGGAAGTGTTGTTTCCCCTAG
>APFE030467141.1:16130-54943 GCA_000404065.3 Pinus taeda | reverse complement strand
AGATGAGTGCTCAATTTATAAGAAAATGGAGGAGGTTTGGTCATAAATGAGGGTATTGAATGGCCTTCCAAACTTAGAGTTAGTTTCCATGGAGGAAGGGATGAGAGGATAGGAGGTTATTTAACTCATTCCCTATCCAATTTTGAGCTCATAGGAGATGATAAGTGTGGGAATCTTCTAGAAAGCTCCAGAAGATAAGAATATTCCCAAAACCCGATGAGGATTTCGCTCAATCTCGCCCAACACAGGTCAAAGTTGGCCTAAGTGCTCTGAAATTATCCTTGACATGGGCCTTCCTGCACTAAAGCACATTTACCCCTAACCAAGGCTGCGCTGGTCCCTCAAGGAGGCATTTCTGGAGGGCTTCAGGCCAAGAAATTCTCAGGGAAGGAGGTATTCAAAGTGATGACTTGTTTAGGGCATGTAGCAACTAAATTAGGGTTTGATGAGCCCTAATGGTACTAATCTGAATGATGGGAGTGATGTGCCCAAATGGATCTGTAACATACCACCACTCGTATCCAACACTTCTTGAGCAGATGGTGCTGGCATTGTTTCCTCTTGCACTTCATTAATAAAAGTGGATTCTTGTATCATCGTGTTAATCCCATCCATCGTGTCCATAATTCCTTCCTCCATTGGCTCAATAGTCGAGGCTAGTTCTTATGTAATAGCCTCAACTATAGCACTAAATGTCTCTTCTATCTCAAGCCTTTCCTACTCCGGTTCCTCTTCTTCCATCAGCTCCACAGTCGAGGCTGGTTCTTGTGTAACAACCTCAGCTATAGCATCAACTATTTCTTCCACTTCAAGCCCCCTTTCTTGCTCCGGTTCCTCCTCATCCATTTCCATCTCTTTAGGCTCTTCTTGGTCTACATATTCATCCTCTTCTAGCTATTCCTCCATTCTCTCTGGCTCCTCTTCTCTAGCAGCTATAACAACTGCTACTTCTTCTTTTGTTGATTCCCAAAACACCATCTAAGGAATTTGAAATCGGGTCAATGCATGCATGACCAGTAATCGAACCAACTCATGATAAGTGATAACTTCTACAACCTGTCGCAAACGTTCGGTAGATTGTTCGATTAGTTGGAGGATTTTTAGCAAAAATAAAGGCATGCTCAATGAGAAGACTTCTGACTGTGGAAATCAAAGACGAGTTAACACCCTAAAATGGTATTTGAACACAGTGGTGAACCGTCCTTTGCAAGTTATGTATTTCATAACGAAACTTGCTACATCGCCCCACGGATGTGGCAAAGAGTTCCGATCATACCCCTGTCCTTTTTGAGCGATGCTCTCACTAGCCTACAGAATTACTTCCGGGAATTCTGGGAGGGAAGTTCTTCTTGAAAACCAGCTCTGTCCTTGCTGAGGTAGTCCACTAACTTCTGCAATAATCTCCTCCGTAACAAGGATTTCTATTCCTTTGACTCGAGGGCAATTCTCGTTCAAGTTGAGTGCGAATTCCACTATAATCGCCTCATCAAATCCCTGCAGCGTATTGAAATAGACGTCCCAACCTGCATTGACAAAAACCTACCACACTTCTCTATTGTTACGGACCAAAGTGGTATCCTTCGGCTCGTGATGCACAACTAACCCACCCATTGCTATAGAAACAGTAACAACACTTGGATGCAGTCGGTTGTTGGGGAGAGTGTAGCAGCAACCAAATTACAATGATGGGTAACGGAATGGTGGGTCATGGGATAAAAAGAGGTGAAAGCGGCCGATAATTTTTTTGAAAAACATAAAGAATTATGGTGAATCATGGTAAGTGTGATGGAATTATTGTGGTAATTAATTCAAATGAATTGAAAATAATGATTGGTTATCGAATGTACGTAATTCAAATTCCAATGCATCGAAATAATTATTACGAAATCATGGAATTTATGGGTGTACCTTTCGCACAAGATTTAATAATGATACGTAATATGTCATTATTGTGGTTTTAAATATGCCGTCGTTTACTTATGATGGGACCCCCCCAAATTAAATGTAGCCGTCCATGACATGTATATGTCTCATCAATGGAATATTTTAATTGAATCCATAAAATTCGACGGAGACGTACTTGATGACCTACCTGGTAGCAGAGTAATTGTGGAGTAATCAGCGGAGTAACAACAACGACATAGTAACAGCAACAATAGAGTAACAACAGTGGCAGAGTAACAACACCAGCAGAGTAACAACACCGACGGAGTAACAACAGTGACGGAGTAACAATAGTGACAGATTAACAGCACAGGCAGAGTAACAATAGCGGTGGAGTAACAACATCAACTATTACTGTGTAAATTTTTTTCAGCTCCTCATCATCAGATTTCGATCATTATTCCTGCAAAAGACAAACAAGTGAGTAGTAACAAAATATTATATATATTATATATATATATATATATTATATATATTATTATATATATATATATAATATATATTATAATATATATATATATATATATATAATATATATATATAATATATATATATATATATATATATATTATATATATATTATATATAAGAAGAGAATGTTGAGGAAGCATTCTCTGCACCAACATCCATCAAACCAGATTTATCAGAGAGATGTTTGATGAAGGCATCCTTAGAAGTTGGACGGTGGTATAATTTCAGATGGTGTCCGTTCACTAAGAAGGAAGCACGAGTATCATGTATTGTAACCAATCTGACTGTTCCATTGTCAAACAAAACGTCCACTTCATAGGGTCCCATCCAGAGAATGTGAAGCTTTCCTTTAAAATCTTTAAAATGGGAGTCATAGAGTAGCGCCCAATCTCCTTTATGAAACACTTTATTCTTGATAAATTTATCATGCCATTTTATTCTCTACTGTTGAATAGTACTAGTTTTCTAGGAAACCATTGAATGGATTTCATTTAACTCATTTAGCTATTCTAGTTGGTGTTTCTGGGCCTCTGATAATTCCAATCCTACTTCCAAAGCTGTTCTGAGCATGCTGATCTAAAATTCTACCGGAAACAAGGGGGATTTCCCATAGACTAATTCAAATGGTGAAAACCCGGTTGTATTCGGCCATGTTATCTTGTATGCCCAGAGCACTTCAAGAAGTTTCTGGGACCAATCCCAATGATGGCTTGCTACAATCTTTGTCAAGATATTTTCCAACACCTTGTTTGTACTTTTTACCTGTCCATTTGCCTGGGGATGGTATGGAGTTGTCACCCTGTGTTTGACTCCATATTTATGCATAAGCCTTGCTATCATGTGGGATGTGAACTGTGCCCCTCCATATGAAACAATTTCCCTTGGAGTACCATATCGAGCAAAAATATCTTCAGAAAGAAAATCTGAAACCACATGTTCCATTACTTTCGCAACAGCTCTCGCTTCCACCCACTTAGTCACATAATCAATGCAGATTGAATGTGAACCTTTTGATGAGAAGGTTGGTTAAAAGGCCCAAGGAAGTCAATTTCCCACTTCTCAAAAGGCTCGAGGACTACCTGGGGCTACAATGGCATCTCATCCGATTTTCCAGGTTGCCCCATGCGTTGACAACTGTCACATCTTCGGACATAATCTCGAGCATCCAGAAAGATAGAAGGCTAATAATATCCCATTTGCAACACCTTGTCACCTATTCTTTTATCTGCAAAATATCCTCCATAAGGGCCATCATGGGTAGCCTTCAATATCTCATAAATTTCATCCTCAGATACGCAGCGCTGAATCTGCTAATCAACCCCTATGTGAAAAAGGTATCCTGCCATCCATGAATATCAGGTACTATGATGAATAATTTTCCGTTGTTCCCTGGATGACAAGTGACAAGATACTTTCCCTGTAGCAAGATAGTTAGAAATATATGCATACCATGGAGTGTTAGCAGAAATTGCAAAAATGTGCTCATCTGGAAAACTATCTTCTATGGGTGTACTTTCAGCATTATTATCTAGTCTAGACAGAAAATCAACAACAACATTATCCTTTCCTGGTTTATGTACTATGGTGATGTAAAATTCTTGAAGTAATAACAACTGTCTTGTAATACGACCAGGAGTAATGGGTTTGTTCATCAGATACCTGATTATTGCATGATCAGTGTGTACAAAGGTAGGATACCTAGTAGTATAATGCTAGAACTTGTTGATGGCATAGATGACAAGAAGGAATTCTTTCTCAGTCACTGTGTAGTTTAACTCGGTAGGAGCCAAGTTTTTACTAACATAGTAAACTGCATATGGTACCTTATCTACTTGCTGTCCCAAAACTACCCCAATTGCTGTCTGAGAGGAATCAACATGGATATGAAATGGTAATGTCCAATCCAGCCCTCGAAGGATTGGAGCTCTACAATCATCTGTCCACACAAAATCTTCATCTTTTGTCAGCGATTTAAAAAGTGGATGTGCTATCTTAGCAAAATTTTCTATAAAGCGCCTGTAATAACCAACACAACTGATAAAGCTACGTACCTGTGTGGGTGTTTTAGGTATTGGAAAGTGTAATATTACCGTTATCTTAGATGGATCCACCCAAATTCCAGCAGCTGAAAGCAAATGTCCCAAGACTATTCTTCCTCCATCATCATGTGGAACTTTACTGTACTGAAAGAGACATGTGTCCATTTACATGTTTCAAGAACTTTTTCCAAATTTGCCAGCCCTTCTTCAAATGAGTCCCTGTATGGAGTAAAGTCGTCCATATAAATTTCAACGCTGTCATCTACCAGATCAGAGAAAAACCCTAAAATTTCCCTTTGGAATGTTGGAGGCGCATTACAGGGACCAAATGGAAGGACTCAGTGTGCGAAAGTTCCCCAAGGGCACGTGAAAGTGGTTTTATCTTAATACTCGGGAGCTATTTGGATCTAGTTGTACCCACTAAATCCATCCAGGAAGGTGAAGAACTTCTTCCCATCCAAAGTATCCAAGACTTGATCAATAAACGGTAAAAGGAAATGGTATTTCTATGTTGCTTTATTTAATTCTCTGTAATCTACACATATCTGCCATTTACCGTTTTTCTTGGGAACAATCACCAATGAGGAAACCCATTTGTTGTCGGAAATGGGGTAAATAAATCCTACATCTAGCAGCTTTTGAAGTTCTTCCTTGACAATGTTTTTAAGAGTGGGGTTCATTCTCCTCTAGGGCTATCTCATAGGATGACAATCCTCTTTGATGTATATATGATAGCTACATAGATTGGCAAGAATCCCGTTCATGTTTGTATAGTCCTAGGAAAAGGCTTATTTGTGATTTCAAAGAACATCTAGAAGTTATTTTGTCTAGGATTTTGATAGATTTGGATTAATATTCAGGGTCTTTGCTGGTTCTATCTCTATAGAAGTGCTGTCATGGGACGCAGTTGTGGGTAGTTCTTCAAATCCATTTGCTATTTAAATGTTTTCCTGTGTTTCACAGCTCAAGACAAATTCTAGAATTCGTTGATTCGAATATGAAATAGAATGGGGCTCACTAATGAAGGTTGTAATTGTATCATCTTCTGTTTCTATTTTCAGTTGAAGGGCCTGTCCAATAGTAAGAACTGGTCTTAATTCCTCGTCTTCAGATTCAGACTCTTCCTTTGGCAAAAGTTTCTTATGACTAGATGGCATCATCGACGAGCTAGGTTATGCAGGAGGGTATAACAAAAGGTTTTTAGTAACTTTCCCATTTGAGATAACCATATTCCCATAATGACATCCAATGTAAGTGTCTGCAGTTTCCAACCATGGTCTTCCTAGAATCAAGGGGTGGTCACCAGCTGGGGACTGAGTTTGCAGCACTAGGAAATCCACAGGGTAATGCCATGAATCAACTGAGATTGTAATGTCTTCTAACTTCCCTACTGGTTTGACTGTAGATCTATTTGCCAATTTTAACACAGTAGGTGTATGTTTCAGGTTTCGAAGATCCAATGTATGCATAGCTTTAGCTGTAATGACATTTATGCAACACCCAAATCTACCAGCACATTTGGAATTTCCACTCCATTAATTTGCACAGTTAGAATTCAGTTCCACGGGTCCCCATATTTCATAGGCATAGCCTTTCCCATCATGAAATCTAATAACTTTCCCATCACATGAATAGTGAGTGGATCCCTTGATTTCTTTCTAGGATTTTTAGCACAATATTCCCTAAGAGTTTTTGCATATATAGGTACATCCCTCATAGCTTGTAACAGGGGAATATTAACAAACAGATTTTGTAACTCCCTTAACAAGTCAAACTTAGCTTGAGGGATCTGTTTACTCAAGCTCAATATTTTAGGATAAGGTGGGTCAATTCGGTGTTCTCGAGTAATTAGTAGTTGAGGAGATGTCTGATTTTTACTAGCTTGGTTCGATTTCCCTTCAACTGTTTCTAGTTCTTTAAATTCACTGCCAACTTGTTCAATAATAATAGGTGAGGGCTGAACATCTACTACCTGCTCAGATCTCAAATTCATTTCATAAAGTTCTGTAGTAGAGATACTATATGAAGGTAGGTTGAGGGTGTTAGCTTGCTCAGTCCCTTTATTGTTAGGATTCAGATTGGGTTGGATAGGAAGTTGAGGGAGAATAGGTGAATTACCAGGAGGTATGTTAGAGGGAAATTAAAGTTGCTGTTGTGGCATTGACTGGGGAAACTTTTCGATAGGAGAGGGTCCATGCCAGTTTGGGGCCCATGAAGAATTTGAACTAGTTTAAGGAGCCCATTATTGCCAAGGTGGAAACTGATATTGGGGCCACATAGGTGGATAGGGCATGGAATGAGGTCCCATTTTAAATTTTGTTAAAATACTAAGATGGATCCTGAAACATACCTTGATTTCCGATTGGTGGCCGAGGTTGCCATGGCTTTTTAGATCCCGTAAAATACAATTGGTCCGCCTCTTCACCCGTCCCTTGAAAAACCCCTTTCAATCCTGGCAAGGAGGGGCATGAACTTGTTGCATGGCTCAGCTCACAGAATGCATATTCTTCCATGGATTTCAACGAACATTCTCTAGGTGGATGCTTCTTTCTGCACTTCAGGCAAAATATAGCCATAATCTTTTCCAATTCCATCTATTTCTATTTTACTTGCAGTGTGTCCATCTGTGCAGACATGGTACTCAAGATATCAATCCTTAATTTATCCAGTAGGTTTCCAATTTCTACTTTCATGACACCTCCACCATATACTTTTGTTGACTGAATTCCTTGTTTATTCCTTGCAGCTCCCCTCGAGCACTGGATGCACAGCTCATTGATGGTATCAAAGTCCTATTTTGATACATCTCCCTTTCCTACTATGTTTAACAATTCCAAAGAGTCTTCTCGAAAAGCCCAGAGAAGGATAATTTTCAAAATGTCCTTATCCAGGTTAGAATGACCTGATCCCTATAATGTGTACTTAAATCATTCCACACAATCCTCCATATTATCGTCTTCTTTCCATATGAACTTAAAAAGTTCTTCCTTAATATCCCGAGATTTGCAGTAATCCTGATACGTCGCTAGAAAAGAGGTTTTCATACCATCCAATGTGGAGATAGTCTTTCCTCCTAGACCCATAAACCACTGTAGGGCTGTCCCTTTTAGTGTAGTAGGGAAGATTTTTAGTTTTTGAGCATCAGTTATGTAGTCATATCCCCGACACACAATATCAAATTCAAAAGGGACCGTGTCGGGGTCTTCAGAAGTTAGCCCTTGAAAGCTTGGTAAAGCTGTCAGGGGAATTGGCTTCATTGTTGCACCAGTCCCAAGATCCTCAATTGGGAAGTCAATAGTAGAGGCTATGGGTGCTATGAATATCCTCCAATAATCACTGGGAATTTCAACAGGCTCTGCAGGGAATGATGGACGGGGTCTTGTCACGAAAGTTTGAGTTGCTTTCATAGCACTCCCCTTATCCCGTGGTGATATCATTACCCTTACAACTCCTTCCTCCCTGACATAATGGCTTGATACCTCAGACCCTTTTCCTGCAACTTCTCCTTCCCTACTGGAATGGGCTAGTTCCTCGGATCTTCTGCTTGCAACTTCTTCTTCCTCTATTATCAACAACAATACTCCTTCATCAGGTACACTGTTGCATACTTCTTCTGCTACTGGAAGGTTTTGCTGTATTGAATCAATAGGAGGTACTATGGATAGCACTAGTTGTTCAATAGATTGTCCCTCTGATTTCGTTTGAGTCCCTGCCCTCACAACAACATGATAAGATGCCTCTGATTCAACTTTTGTGATGATTGAATGTAAGTGTTCCTTCCCAAATCCGGTCCCCCTTTCTTCGGGGCTTTTCCTTTGCCCCTTTTATTCGAATCTTTGTTCATGAAAGTTGGTAAGAGGGAAATATCTAAATTAAATCACTATGCTCGGGATCTAGAGTAGGGTGTCAAATTACCATTCCCTCCCCAAGACGAGAGGTAGGGCTTTAACAAAAAAGAAAAGAAAACAACTAAAAAAAAGAAATCTAGGGCTCAGGACCTAGAGCAGGGCATCAAAAGACCCTTCCCTCCCCAGGACAAGAGATCCGGCAAGAAAATAACATGCATAAAAGGAAACATAAAGCTCAGGACTTGGAGCAGGGTATCAAAAGACCATTCCCTCCCTAGGATGAGAGATTGGGGTTTTTTAACAACTCAAAAAAATTCGGAAAAAATAACCAAAGCAAGCAACTCGGCCCAAAAAAAGTAAAAAAAAAAATGATAGAAATCAAAATACTAAGCTCAGGACTTAGAGCAGGGTAGCACTTCCCTCCCTAAGATGAGAGATTGATCCTCTGATCAATACAGATCATGCCTTGCACCTTATTAGCCTTCCACGGCAATGACGCCAACATGTTGGTGTTCGAGTGAGAATAAACTATTCCGCCCTTTTCCACATTCGTTTATCAATCCGGGTGCGTAAAATTTTCAAGGTAATGCGCAAGGTATATGTAGGGGCAAGGTTAAAATCTTAAATTAACCAAGGATTCACGACTAAAGAATCAAAGCATTGATGTAACAGTAATGAGAAATAAAATTTCATAACTTAAAAGGCATTCACAACAATCGATAAAGATAAGGAAGTAACACACCATAATACAAATAGAACACATAAAGAAAATACGGAACACCTGATTAGAAGAGTGGGCCCAACTCTCTAATCAGGGTTGTGTTAACTCACAACTAAGAAGAGAACAACAACTTGCTTGTATTTAATATAAGAGAAACTGTTACAATATTTGTCTCTGTGCAGTGAACCCCTCGCACAGGAATAAAACCCCTTTTATACAAATACATGGGAATGACATATTCCCCAAAATTTGTAATGCCCAAAAATATACAATTGTTAGAACAACAACTAATTTCCGAAAGAGAAAGAATAGTAAAGATCCAAACTAGGCTTTGAAAACAACTGCGAGTTGGTTATGTTGTTGCAGCATTGCCGAACAGCTACTGTGAATGCGGGACTGCTGCTGTAAGCTATGAAGGTGATACCTATTCACCGGAATCTGCCAAAATAACAAGGTTTAGTAGTTTGCATAGGCAAAATCCCTGTGACCTTACTTCATCAATTAAATATTCCAAGAGTCATTAGAAACAAGGGCTACCTCATAGATTTATCACAATAAACGCTAATGGGACCAGCCCAACACTATTTGCATTAATCAACAATTAAATGATATAAATGTCATTAATCGTGTATTAGTTTATGATTATGACTCGTCCTTGGATTTTTCTGGAAAATGATAAGGTGGTAATTATGTGTGTAATTAATACACTATACTGTATCTTGGGTCGCGTTTCCCGCTCCTCGTTTCATGCCAAAACCCTTCCACCGTCTTTCATTCAACCATTTCTGTTCTTTGCACTTTGTCGTCGAGGGTTTGCTTTGGTGTGGTCTTGTTGCCTGTGTATGCAGCTGCGCTGCAACTGTTGGGCGCACTTTCAGGGTTTTCTTGTCCGACAATGTGACTCTTATATTTTCTTGGATAACTTTTGGACCTGGTTCATTAAGCAAACGAGAATGGTTTTGCTGCTTGTGTAAGTATATTTCTGTGCTCTTTTTGTAATTGTTTCAACTGGCTTTGCTCCATGGGCTTGGTTTCTGGTATGAGGTTGTCTTGCTTGTAAATCTCAGTGGGTTGGCATGCACTCAGGTTGCAAAACAATGGCGCTTTCTCGTCTTCAGCTTCAATGCAGGTAGCCTCTTCTGTCCATGATTCAATTTGATTTTTCCATTCTTCTGTTCTTGATGTGGCCGCTGCTTTGTCTCAGTCATTGTATGGAATTCGAGGTTCAAGGGCTTGTACTCTGTTCTTGCTGCGAACCCTTCAGGTAGGGAAATGTATCCCACTTACACTTACATTCATGCATTTGTTTTTTTTCTCCCTCTGTCGACAGATTGTTAACAACTATGTTTTGGTTCTTTTGTAAGTGATAGGGTTTGCAGTTGGGTATGCTTGGAACAATCACGTCAGCCTATGCCTAGTAGGCTCTGTCAACGTAACTAATCTTCAGTTTTAGGATTAGGCCTGTGAGATTGAGGATTTGGTTTTCCTCAATGCTTGGTAAGTGTTGTCTCTCAGCTATAGCCAAGCGTCCTCGTCCTTTTGTTTAGTGTAGGCTTCCTCGATTTCGTGCTTGTTGACTGTAATTTATTACGTATGGGAGCCGCTTCCCAAAACCCTCACCTAGGGTTTGTCGACCGTCGGCTATGTGACTATTCGTGGGTTTTTTTTTTTTTGAACTGTGCTATGTATGCTAATACATATTATATTATAATTAAAAGAAAAATTCCAGGGAAATGTTGGCTTTGATTGCCTTTGTTTTAATGGTGATGGTTGGTTGTCGTTTCTTTCATTCCTGCTTAAACGCCCTCGAATTATGACTGTTAATTTGAAGCTGTGTTTGTAATTTCTTCCACGAACAGAAAGCACTGTAGTTTTTCTGGTATTTGTTCTGGTGGTCGATTTTGAAGTTAGGAAAATAATGTATGGCTCATATGTGCTTAACTTGTCCGATTTTTTGTCTGCGTTCGCTTCTGCTCATTCATTGTCGATTTCTTTCACGGGTTACAAACCATCATTCTGGAAATACATCTCTGTCTCGCTGTCTAGACTTTGTTTCTTCGAAAAAGAAATTAAACAAACTAGTATGCGTGATTTGTATCAATTACTCTGATGTTCGGTGAAATTAGGAAGCAAAAAACGAAAACGTTTTGGTTACACAGATGGATTTGAATTGTCTGTTCTTTTATTGTTATTGCTTGAATGCTAAAAATGTTGAACCCTTTTCAATGGATTTTCATGTACATTTGTAGTCTCCATTCACAGTTACCTAAACTGTGTAGTCACTGTTTTTAGTTGTAATTCTATTTAGTTACATACGATGCTTGTATTCGGTTCTACTTTTGACAATATTTTACATTAAACACATTTTGCTTTTTCTCTAAAATGACAGAACAATTATTAAATTTCTGTTGATTAAAGAGAGACAAACTAATGACCCTAACCGACCAAACTATCCCTAACTAGTACTAAAACTAAAAGTAAACAAAATCTTACATCCTACTTTGACAAACTGAACATGAAGAAACCAATTTGTTAACACAACTTCCACCTTGGCGGAGACCAACATCCGGTCATGGTGCCCTAGCTGGATGCCCCTGCATCAGGCTCTCGGGGTAAAAAGAAATCATGACTCTGGTCCATGAGCTTCTCGACTGAAGAACCCACCTGCTCAATCTGCTTGGCATCAAGCCACGAACTGTCCTCAATAGGACGGTTCTTCCACTTGACTAGGTATTGCAGATACTCCTTCCGCCGAGTTCGTTTGTCCACCTAAGTGTCGAGGATGCTCTTGATCTCGGGAGGCTGAATGTAAGGCATCTGTCTCATCCAAGTTTTCCCTCCATCATGGGTATTCTGTGTAGGCCGTGTGGTTCTGTCTTCTTCTTCTGGGTCAGCAGTGTAAGGAAATAGGTCTGCTACATTAAAGATGGGTGAAATTCCTATCCCTGGTGGCAACTGTATCTCATAGGCATTCACTAAAAATTTTTGGAGGACTTTGTAGGGGCCTATGTTCTTATACTTAAACTTATTGTATGCACCTCTAGGGAAATGTTCCTTGCGCAAATGTGTGAGGAATTCATCTCCCACATTGAACTGTACTTCCCTTCTCTTCAAATCTTCTTGCTGTTTATACTTTTGGTTGTTGTCCTGCAATTTAATCTTCGTCTTCTCATGTAAATCTATCATCGTGTTAGCGAAATCTTCTTCATCTGCGCTTCGCCTTTCTTACTGTCTGAGATCTCGCAATTCATGCACTCCGCGAGGATGCATGCCGTACAGGATCTAAAATGGATTGCAACCTGTGCTGTGATTAGGCGAGTCGTTATAAGAAAACATTGCTTGGGCAAGCACTAGATCCCACATCCACGAATTCTCACCAATCAAGCTTCGTAGCAGGTTTCCCAGACTCCTGTTTACCACCTCTGTTTTTTCATCAGTTTGCGGGTGATAAGTAGCACTGTAACTCAGCTGTGTATCCATATTCTTCCACAGGGTGTGCCAAAAGTGCCTTGTAAACTTCACATCCCTGTCCGAAAGAATAGACTTAGGCAAACCATGTAGCCTGACAATCTCCGTGAAGAACAAGTGGGCCACGTGAGTGGCATCATTGGTTTTTCTACAAGGGATAAAATGTACCATCTTCGAGAATCTGTCCACTACTACCATCACTGAGTCATAACCTCGTTGTGTCCTAGGTAGACCCAAGACGAAGTCCAAGCTGACTGAGTCCCACGGTTTTCTTGGAACATGTAATGGTGTATACAGTCCCATGTTCTGACTATGACCCTTAGCCAACTAGCACACTTTACATCTGGTCACAAATCGCTGTACATCCCTTCACATCTTTGGCCAAAAGTAAAAATGACTGAGCTGCTCGAGTGTCTTGTCTATGCCGAAATGTCTAGCTAAACCTCCACTGTGCTTCTCCCAAATAATGTTCTCTCTCATCGAGCAGTCAGGAATGCATAGCTGTCCTCCTCTAAATAGCAGTTTCCCTGCAAGTTGTAGTCCAACCATGGAAAGTTATCTCTCACCAAGGGATTCTGACATGCCTCATAGGCCTCTTTAAAATATTTGTCAGTCTGATATAAATATTTCAAGTGCCCAAAACCCAACACTTGTATAGTACTCTCCTGCAAAAGTAAGGCCCTCCTACTCAACACATCCACCACTTTGTTGGCCTGCCCGTTGATGTGTTTCAACACAAAGGTGAAACTCTACAAATATTCCACCCACTTGGCATGTTTGTGATTCGGCTTGTGCTATTGCATCACATACTGTAGTGCAGAATTATCCAAAAACAACACAAATTCATTTCCCAGCAAATAGTGTCTCCAGTGCTTCAATGCCTGTATGACAGCATAAAACTCCTTGTCATAGGACGAATATTTCTGCCTGCTTTTATTTAGCTTCGCTGAAAAATGCAACAGATTTATCCTCCTGGCTGAGTACAGCTCCAATAGCCATACCTCTAGCATCACAATGAACTTGAAAGAGCTTTTTAAAATCTGGCAATCTTAGGATCGGTCTCTCTATGATCTTCTTCTTTAGTAGCTGAAAACTCCTCTCCGCTGCATCAGTCCATCGAAAAGGCTGACTGGCCTTTTTAATAGTGTCCAACATAGGTGCACAGATTTCACTAAAATTTCTTATGAATTTCTGGTAAAAACTCGCCAGCCCATGAAAACTACGTACCTCAAATAAGATTTTCGGGGATGGCCAATTAACTATTGCTGCAATCTTTTCCAGATCCATCTTCAGCTCATTTTCTGCTATTACAAAGCCCAAATAAATAAACTCTTTTTGCAGAAAAGTACACTTTTTTTCAGATTTATCAGTCACTTGTTCTGCTGCAATTTTTCCAGCACTTTCCGAACATGTTGAAGGTTCTCCTCCCTTGTCCTGCTGAAAATTAGTATATTGTCCAGGTAAACTATCACAAATTTTCCAATGTATTCTTTCAGCATTTCATTCATTAACCGCATAAATGTACTTGGCGCATTGCTTAGTCCGAATGGCATAACCAGCCATTCATACAGTCCCTCATTCGTCTTAAAGGCTGTCTTCCACTCATCCTCTTCTCTAATTCAGATCTGATGATGCCCTCTCTTCAAATCTATCTTAGAAAAATATGCTGCCCCACTTAGGCAATCCATCATGTCGTCCATCCGTGGCAGTGGGAACCTGTACCGTATGGTGATTTTGTGTATGGCCCTCGAGTCTGTGCACATCCGCCATTCTCCTCCTTGCTTGGGAGCGAGAATCGTTGGAACTACGCAAGGGCTCAAAATCTCCCTTATCAACCCTTTGTCTAGAAGTTCCTGCACCTGCTTCCTAATCTCCTCATTGTCCTTGGGGCTCATCCAATATGCTGCCTTATTCAGAAAACTTGCTACGGGTATGAAGTCAATATGGTGGCTTATGCTTCTTTTGGGGGGTAGTTTATCTAGCAAGTCATCCATCACTATGTCTGTAAATTCCTGCAACATCTACTGAATTTCTGGGGGTAAATCTGATACTTCTGTATGCAACAACACTGTTTTTGCTCTTCTTACAACTACATAACTCACCTCACTATCCTCAACTTGTTTTAGAAACTATTTTCCGCTGACCAACAATGCTTTTGGCTCACTTGTCCCTGCTGTTCCTTCCTCCTTGATAGGCACAAGCGTGTGCTTGATTCCATCCTTGACAAACTTATAGCAGTTTGTCAGTCCATCATGTACCACCTTTCTGTCGTATCGCCATGGCCTGCCTAGGAGTATGTGACATACATCCATTGACATGATGTCACAAATGACGTTGTCCTTATATCTGCGTATTTGAAACTCCACCTCGCATTGCTCATCCACCAACAACTGATGGCCTTTTTACTGCCATGAAACTTTGTAAGGGGTGGGATGTTTCAATCGCTTCAATTCCAACTTTTCCACCATCTTTGTGGCCACTAAGTTATCTGTACTACCGCTGTCAATAATTAGCTTATAGCAGTTACTATGTGACTTACAAACCGTTCGAAACAAAGCCTTCTGCTGAGTTTGTTCGGTGGTTTCTTTTGCTGGTTTTAACAACACCTTGTTCAACACCAAGGTTTCCCCCGTTTCTGGAGCATTCTCTGCTTCTTGGGGAGGTGCCTCTGCTTCTTCTAGTTGTGTGACATACGCACCCCTCTGTCCAGCTTGGTCTGCCTCAGGACACTCAAATGATCTATGTCCCCACTTATGACACCTGTAACATTGGTAACTAGCTCCTCTGCCTCTGCCATTTCCCCTGCCTCGCTGATATGGCCTACCACCTCTCGCATTATCACCTTTGTCTATTGATCCGGAAGCTTTAGAACTGATGCCTTCCTCATTACTACTAGTAGTCCGCCATCTACCATATGACTGGCCTCTTCCTCTGCCAGTTCCTTGTCCTCTCCTGGCATTTTTCTTTCTAGTATTTTTCTCTTCAACTTTCATAGCACTCTGATATGCTTCTTCAATGTTCTTTGGAGACAAAATACTAATTTCATCTAAAATTTCTAGCCTTAAACCATTTACGTACCTGGCTATCTTCTCTGAGGTATCCTCTGTATAATTGGCCCTTAAGTTCACTCGATAAAACTCCTCAGTGTACTCCCTTACTGCCATTCCTTTCTGTTTCAGATTCTGCACTTTCCTGCGTAGTGCAATCTAATAGTCTTTCAGCGAAAATCTTCCCTTCAATTTGGCCACCATCCTTGACCAGGTTTTGATCGGTGACTTGTTCAATCTCCTTCTCTTTGTTTGGACACTATCCCACCACAGGACTGCATGTCCCTTCAACTTCGTCACAACGAACTTAACTCTGTGGTCTTCATTGACCTTCTCACACTCGAAATACTTATCAAACTCACTGATCCAGTCCAATAGAACCTCTATGGACAGGCTGATGTCATAATTTGGGAGTTCTGGTTTGGGTTTACTGCTTGCCACTAAGACCAATCTCAACAATCTCATTTCTGGGCCCTGTCCATCCAATCCATCTGTTGTTGCTTCAGCTTCCTCTTCGCTATCATTGCCTACCTCTGGGTCCCTTCTTCTCCCTGCTTCGACTGCCTCCAAACGAGCAGTAAGAATCCTGATCTCCTCTCTCAGTCCTTCCTCTGATATCCTTCAAACACCTCTTCCATGACCTCTCCTTCCTACCTCCATTTCTTCAGTCAATTTCAACTGCTCTGATACCACTATGATGGGACCAACCCAACGCTAGTTATATTAATCAACAATTAAATGATATAAATGTGATTAACCGTGGATTAGTTTATGATTACAACTCGTCCTCATATTTTTTTGGAAAATGACAAGGTGGAAATTATGTGTGCAATTAATAAACTGTATTGTATCTTGGGTCGTGTTTTCCGCTCCTCGTTTCGTGCCAAAACCCTTCCACTGTCTTTCATTCAACCATTTCTATTCTTTGCACTTTGTTGTTGAGGGTTTTCTCTGGTGTGGTTTTGCTGCCTATGTATGCAGCTGTGTTGCAACTGTTGGGCGCATTTTGAAGGTTTTCTTGTTCGACAGTGTGACTCTTATATTTGCTTGGATAACTTTTGGACTTGGTTCATTAAGCAACCAAGAATGATTCTGCCCCCTGTGTAAGTATATTTCTTTGTTCTTTTTGTAATTGTTTCAACTGTTCTTTGCTCCACGGGCTCGGTTTCTGGTATGAGGTTGTCTTGCTTGTAAATCTCAGTGGGTTGGCATGCACTCAGGTTGCAAAACAATGGCGCTTTTCGGTCCTCGGCTTCAATGCAGGTAGCCTCTTCCATCCATGATTCAATTTTCTTTTTCTGTTCTTCTGTTCTTGATGTGGCCACTCCTTTGTCTCAGTCGTTGTATGGAATTTGAGGTTCAAGGGCTTGTACTTTGTTCTTGATGCGAACCCTTCAGGTAGGGAAATGTATCCCACTTACACTTACATTCATGCATTTGTTTTTTTTTTCTACCTCTGTCGACAGATTGTTAACAACTATGTTTTGGTTCTTTTGTAGGTGATAGGATTTGCAGTTGGGTATGCTTGGAACAATCATGTCGGACTCTGCCTGGTAGGCTCTGTCAACGCAATTAATCTTCAGTTTTAGGATTAGGCCTGTGAGATTGAGGATTTTGTTTTCCTCAATGCTTGGTCACTGTTGTCTCTCGGCTGTAGCCCAACGTCCCGGTCATTTTGTTTAGCGTAGGCTTCCTCGATTCTGTGCTTGTTGACTGTAATTTATTACGTATGGGAGCCGCTTCCCAAAACCCTCACCTAGGGTTTATCGACCGTCGACTATGTGACTATTTGTGGGTTAATTTTTTTTTTTTGAACCCTACTATGTATGCTCATACATTTCATATTATAATTAAAAGAAAAATTCCAGGGAAATGTTGGCTTTGATTACCTTTGTTTTAATGGTGATGGTTGGCTTTCATTCCTTTCATTCCAGCTTAAGCGCCCTCGAATTATGATTGTTAATTTGCAGCTGTGTTTGTAATTTCTTCCACGAACAGAAAGCACTGTAGTTGTTCTGGTATTCATTCTAGTGGTCGATTTCGAAGTTAGGAAAATAATGTATGGCTCATATGTGCTTAACTCGTCCGATTTTTCGTCTGCGTTCGCTCTTGCTCATTCACTGTCAATTTCTTTCACGGGTTACAAAACCTTGTTCTGGAAATACATCTGTGTCTCACTGTTTGGACTTTGTTTCTTAGAAAAAGAAATTAAACAAACTAGTATGCGTGATTTGTATCAATTACTCTGATGTTCGGTGAAATTAGGAAGCAAAAAACGAAAACGTTTTGGTTACATAGATGGATTCGAATTGTTTGTTCTTTTATTGTTATTGCTTGAATGCTAAAAATGTTGAACCCTTTTCAATGGATTTTCATGTACATTTGTAGTCTCCGTTCACAGTTACCTGAACTATGTAGTTAATGTTTTCAGTTGTAATTCTATTTAGTTACATAACAATTCTTGTATTCGATTTTGCTTTTGACAAGATTTTACATTAAACACATTTTGTTTTTTCTCTAAAATGACAGAACAGTTACTGAACTTTTGTTGATTAAAGACAAACAAACTAATGACCCTAACTGACCAAACTGTCCCTAACTAGTACTGAAACTAAAAGTAAACAAAATCTTACATCCTATTTTGACAAACTGAACATAAAGAAACCAATTTGTTAACACAACTTCCACCTTGGCGGAGACCAACACCTGGTCATGGTGCCCTAGCTGGATGCTCCTGCATCAAATGCATATAATTTGGTGCAAAAAGGATGAAAGGATAGGTGAAAATATAAGGAAAAGATAGGCAGATTTGGTGCCCAACAAGGCTTTTGTTTTTATTCATTTGGTGATGCATAAAAGAAAAACGCTTCTTGTAAATCTTATATTGTGACTTGGACTAGACCATGGTTGGGTGGATTCATTAAGTCTGGTAGTTTCATAGTTTGACAATGCTGACGGCTAGAGGTTGGGCCAATTATTTATAAAAAAATCGTAATCAACTCAAGTTTCTAGTCGTGTGGTCAGAAGGTCGAGTAGTCAGGATCTTGTATTTATTTTTATTTTTATTTTTTCTGGATCCGACCTGTGACTTAAGTTTTCAAAAAAGAAAAAAAATGTTTAAGCCTTTTGTTTTTATTTATTTTGTGATGCACAAAAGAAAAAAAAATTGTTTTATACATGACAACAAGAATGTAAATTATTCAATGAATATTTAGATGATAAGTTTCATACCAAAAAGTTACAGAACAAAGAAATATATAAGACTAGATTTTCCTCTATCCAACAGGGTGTGAAAAGACTTTACAATGTGCACATTGTCAATTATTTTCTTGACTCTAAGGTCAGTTATTGAAATCATAAGTCTATATGCTATGTGCTATAAAGTTTTTCTAGAATTTTAGTAATTGATTATCAAAAGCTATATTTCCTGTCTGTTTGTGTCTACATTTATATCTAACAATACATTTCTACAATTTTTTGCTTTGGTATCAATAGAATTATAAAAGAAGAGTTCTCCAGTTACAATTGTATTCAAAGAAAAACACTTGAGACAGATGAGTACAAGAACATAGTGTGGCAAGGAAACACAAATCTCAATCTATTTTAGATCCCTATGGTGCCACAACATATTGTAGCTCTTATATGACAAAAATTGATTGCTCCATTAGGATTGCATTTAAACAAATTCGAGAAAAATCATATATCTTATCAAGACAACAAAATTGAAGCTATTAGCAAACTTGGAAACACATTCCTAAATATACAACAAATGTCAAGTGGATAAGGAATGCACATTGTTTTTTGTTTTCCTTTGTATTCAAATTCTAGAAAAATCAATTTTCATGAACACTGCTCGAGCTAGAGAAGAAACATATGTTCTAAAAATACCTATTTTGTTAGTACAAAAACTTGATAACTCTAAGTTCTCTAGTTGCAGTTGTATTCAAAGCTAAATACTTGACACAAATGAATACAAGAACATAGTAATTGACAGAGAAGTTTTTGATGAAATGTGCAAGTATTTGGCCAACTCCTTGTGCTAGCTTTGTGTATAATAACTCTTTTGCTGGAAATCTAGGCACACTTAATGTGCAACTGAGGTTCAACATGGAATATGTTGTCATGTTGTGCTTCATCTTACAGGCATAACTATTTTCACGGATATAATGACACACATACATAACAAGAAACAACAATGCAACAAAAACTAGTGGAATGCATTGTGTTGAGGAAACCTGTACAACCATACTCAAAAGAAGAGTAAATTTAATGTGCCATATACATTGATAAACATTTTAACAAGAAATAGATGAGTTTTCTATATTATAAGCCTTACAAATGTGAACAGGGATCAAGGAACAATTATGAATGCAAGAATTGATATGCTTGCTTTCAATTTACATAAGGAATTGTTGACAAGTGGCAAAAGTCCTCTTGCAACAAGTGAGTATGTGGTCAATCAAAGTTCCAATTTTTTTTTTGTGGTATGGATATATACCACCTGTAGAAAAAGGGTCAGCTATCTATCTAAAACTAAAATTAAACTAAGATCTACTGTTCAATCCAACCATTGATAGCCATGAATATAATATTTTGCAACATAATCAAAATTCTGTATGTGGAAATTTTGGGCCACTCCTGTAACATAGCACAATAGATATTCTAGATTCAACAGCTCAAGCAATTGATTCATGCAAGTATGCATAGCAATTCTCACTTGGACACTTTGACATATTGTCAATTGGGCAAATCTTACTTGAACAAGGCTTGTAGATCTATGGACAAAATATCAATGGCTATGATGATTCTTTCTTTGAGTCTATTTGTACACTTGCACCATGTTTTAATATGTCTAATCTGAGAAAAACAATTGTACAAGTGTTTTATAATAGTTTGATTTGAAATGACAATATTGCTACCAATTGCTTGAAACAACCACTTAATACTAGAACCATTGAACAAGAGCAATGTATCAATGATTCACAAGCTTATACTATAAACTTATTAATGCCATACACATATTGACATAATATAGGAAAAAGGTTTTGTAAATACAATGAATTTGTGAAGTATTTGATATATATATATATATATATATATATATTATATATATATATATATATATAATATATATGCAATACATAAACAAAGGGTATTTTTTTTGAGATTCTATTTATCAAACACTTGGTCCAAAGTCTTATACATTATGCATGTACTAATATCCACAACAAATGCACATTTAAGCAATGATATAATCAATCTAAATACTAGAAATTAAAGGATTTAAATGAGCATAAAACCATGCGTAATATTATGAAATTTAAATTCCTAATTGGAATTGAATTCACAAGATTGAACATATACGTTTTAGCTGAAGATTTAAATAAAATCTTCAAAACTATTTTAGGGTTTGATACTATCTAGCCAATTTTTTTAGTATTTTCTGGAATATCTATACATGCATAAGTTAAAGAAAATAAATAAAAATTTCTATCTCATAGAGGAGATGAACTGTGCCAACATTTGAGTACTGTATTGCAATGATCAACTAGCAATAAATAAATCTACAATTTTTTAATTTCTGATTATAAAAAGTTGTAAATTGAAAAATTGTCATAAGGAATATTAAATCGAATGTTCAAATATTCATTCGGAATCAAACATCATAAGTCATAGAGTAAAATTAGATGCATTTATTAAGTAATTAAAATAATGTACTGACATAAATGCCACAATTCATCACACATGAGTACTAAAAATGGTATTGAAAAAGGATGGCATTTCAAAATTTATTAAAAACATCCAAGTCTGCAGTCTTCAATGATTATGGACCCTTTGCATGAACACATAAAGCTCTATAAATACTAAAATATAATAAAATAAAATAACTCTTGGAACATGAAAATCAACAGATTTTCTAAAAGTAAACACTGATTTCTAAAAGGTTGTATGTTCAATTGAAATCTGGCAGGCAAGCAAGCATCTTCTCCTCATCTTTAGAGTTTTCATAATTGATAATAAGTAGCAAGTGAGGTGCATGTACTTGGATATAAGTTTCCAATTGTGAATATATCTCACACAGTGCAGAGAAATAAATGGAAGGAAACTTATTGATGTTGATATGGCAGTTAGTAATTAATCCTTGTACCTTTTTCTTCTTATTCTGATATTTGACCTCATACTTGGCAATAAGCTTGATTTGTTCAAAAGGAAACTGCAAAAACTTTTGGAAACTTTGTTGTCTCTAAACTGTAATGTTTTTTTATCTCTACCTAGTCCTTGACACCAATATCTTCTGTGGGTTGTTTTCATTCTCCTGGAACTGCTTCCTTTAATGACTTGCTACCTGATAGGTCTAATTCTTCTATAAAGTATGTTTCTTCTTCCCAAATTTATAAACATTGCTCATATGTCATTTGTATGCATGCTCTGATTTCTTTTCCTCTTTCTCCCTACAACTTAGCAAGGAAAGCATCAATCTTTTATCTATCTTAGAAACTCTTGGAATTCCAGTAGATTGAAATTTATTTTCCCAGTCAAGTATAGAGAGAAACTTGTTTTTAATTGATTTGTCTTCTTCTACCAATGAATCAATTTTTTTCATTTAAATCTTTAATTTCTTGATAACATATTAAAATTTCATCCATTTTTTTTTATAGAAGTTTGATTGATTCTTTCTTAAAATTAGACAAATTTTTAAAGCTTGATATTTGAAAATGTTGAGACTTTGTGTTTCCTATTGATTCTAATTCACTTGATATTTAAGGGCTTCAATTTCCTGTTACAAAGATGTGACAATAATGGAAGAATGGTTTTCTGCTTCTTCCTTCTAGATACAGGTTTGATATTCATGTAATTTTCTCAATTCCTGAATCTCTCTTTCATGTTTTGCATTTTCTTGTTCTAATTGTTTTTGGAAATTAGCCTGCAGGTTTTCTTTCTACAACAAATCCTTAAATTAAAGTAGTAGAATTCTGCTGCCAGTTTTCTTCCCTAAACAATTCATTTTTCTTCAATTTTTTCTCCAAAACTTTAATTTTATGTAACTGTCATCATATGAAGTTGCAAGTTCATTCAAATGATACTGACTTTAATTGAAAAAATCTCCTAAAGCTTGCGAAGATTTTTGAGATTTTTATTTTATGTCTTCTTAATCCTGACCGCTAAATTTTTAGATATAGTTTCCAGAGTATCATGTTTTATTTTCTTTGTTCTTTGGAAAACTGATTTTGTTTGAGTATTACAATAATAATCTATCAAAGAAGGAATAGTATCTGCAATTGGCTCTAATTCAGAAATCAGTTTAAATAAGAATGGTTCCCAAGGAATTTTAGTAGAAATCGGTGTTACTGATGCTTGAGGAGATATAATAGATATAATATCCAATTTGTTATATGATTCCATATTTTTTTCCTTGGTACTAGTTTCAGTAGATACCTGTTTTTATTTCTCCTTAGCTACTTTCATTTCTTTGACTTTTGCACTTTCTGGTTTCCCTTGATCTATTTTCTCAAGGGAATTAATGACAATAATCTTCTGTTTCACTGTTTCTTCTTTTTCTGGAGTCTTTTCTCTTCTTGTACCTTCTTGCCCCTCTTTTAGATGTCTTATTGCTGTGGATTCAAATTCTTTACCTGTGACAACAAAACCTTCTATTTTTTCAATTTCTACTGCTTTTCCCTTTTGCAAAACAATAGAAGGTTTTGAAGCGAGTTCATTGAAATTAAATTGCAAAAATTAATTAGACTTTAACTCTTTGAATGAATGTTGATGTGCAGAACCTTTTCCTTTAGGAAATTTTTGAAGAGTTCCTCTCTAAATTCCTGCAATTATCGTCTTAATTCATTATGCAAGAGTTTTCCTCTTTGGAAAATTTGTTGAAAATCATCAATGGACATAAAAATCTCATCGAAAGGTGGTTACTGATGAATAATTTTTTTAATATAACTGACTGTTATATAATGAATGCCAACGAGACCTTGAGGATCATAGTCATAATGGTGCAAAGTAATTAAGAAAATTTCATCAAGCTCTTCAGCGTCTTTGAATCTGCGCCGTTTGTCTCAAATATTAATGTCACCAAAATTTATTGGAAAATTAGGCCAGAGTTTCTTTTGTAGATGACTCAATTTTTGGCTTGCTCATTCAAAACAACTTGATTAACCAGTTCTCTCAAAGCAATTATTTTCGGAATATATCAGGGAAAAATATGTGGACCAACTTCACTTCCAAAAACTCTGGCGTATGAAAATAATTCTTTAACAAACCAATGACCTATTGATTCCATGCATTCTTTTAGATTATCACTCATTATGGGAGGTATTGTTCCAAATAAGATTTCATGCAAAGGAATCAAAACATAGTGGAAAATATCATAAAAATGCTATTTAAAATTAGACTCCCATAGAATAGGAGCAAAATTTTGAATTGGTAGTTGTTGGTAAGATGGGTAATTCCATTTCATTAGGGGAAATGGGACCGAAGAAATAAAAACATCCATCAAATAGGAAGACATACAAAAAATATAATTGAAGCCCGGGGGAGATGATACTGACAGTTTTACTAAATCTGTGATATTCTGTGACAAGAGGTTAGCCCAGTTTAGGCGTTACCCCTCATTCAAAATTCTATGGATTATTGGGATCCATTTACTTTTTCAATACTTAGGATCTTGTTCCCCATATATCTGCTTAGCATTTTAATAAGAAATCTAACATGCATCTTAAAATAGCTATTGGATACTCCTTTCTTTCTTTGAACTTGAAACAGGTCTTCCTCTTCTTCTCTCAACCAATCTTCAATTAGTATATCATAATTCTCTTGACATTTCTTCAAGGTATTACTTCGAAACCTATGAAATAAGTCATAATTAAGTTGGATTTATAGGGGACTCAGCTTATGTATGCCCGATAAGACTTTAGATTTCCAGGATGCTATCACAATTTCTTGATGGTCAGATATTGTTCGGGTTTTAATATCAACGTGAGACAAAATCCACCAAATCATGTCATAATAGGGAAATTGTTTTGTCCTAGTTGCTACTTTATGTAACTCTATTTCTTTGATTGCTTCAAACCAATTGTTCTTTGTTTGAGTAGCTCTTATGTTTAATAACCATTCTCTTTGCTCAAAGAATTCAAATATCTCCTCCCATCTCATCGTTGGTAGGTTGAATCTGAAATGGGTAATGTGTTGAAATTGACATGTTGTGCAGGTGCAACATCCATACCCTTAATATTTTCTCTAATCTACTCTATTTGTTGCTTTGCCGCTACAACTTTTCCATTTTTTCCCATTATATAACCTGTAAATAGTAATAGAGGATATATAACTTTTACTTATTTAAAATTTCAAATTGAATTCAAGAATTTTTAAAATAAATAACATTATGCTTACACAATTTTTTTTGAAACCAGTATTGTGTTTCTTTAATTCGGTGCTTCTTCCAACATGACTTAAGAAAAGAGCATGCAACCAGAATATGCTAAAACCTTAAATTTTCCATTGGGATATTTTGTGTTGTTTGGCATTTTATGAGATGTAAACACTAAGAAAGCATACATAAGTTTTTATTATTCAAAATTTGAAACTTAATTCAACAATTTGTAAAACAAATAACATTATGCTTACACATTTGTTTTTGAAACTGGCACTGCATTCCCTTAATTGAGTATTCTTTGAACAAGAGTTAAGAGAACAACATGCAGGCAAAAGACTGTAAAATCCTAAATTTTCTGCTAGAGAGTTTCCTTTCTTTGGCATTTTATGACTTGTAAAATTGCAATACAAAATATATAAAATTTTCTAGTTTAAAATTTGAAATTGAACTCATGAATCTCTAAAAAAAAATGGAATTATTCTTACAGAGAATTTTTTTGAAACTAGTACTGGATTTACTTAATTCAATTTTTCTTCGAACAACATTTAAGAAAGAGCATGCAGGCACAATAGCCTAAAATATTAAATTCTTGTCTAGAAAAATGTGAAAATCACAAACGAACGTGTGCATTAATTTGCTGTCAATAGGCCAACTTTTTTGTTTTTTTCATGAATCGAGAAAACATTAGAAAAATTATTATTTATTTAACAAATAATCAATTGAACGTCAAATGAGAAATTTTGAAAATCTTTACTAAAACACGCACTGCACACAAATCAACAAAAATAGTATTTTATTCGGATGTTCATATGGTTTGGAGGTCGGGCTGTCAGCCAGTCAAGTGTTTTCTTATTTTATGATTAATTTGTTATATCTCGATTTTGACTACACCATAGTTGGATTTTGTCTTTAGGTTAAGTAGTCGGGCAATCAACTCATTGGGTGGTGGAGTGGATTTTCTGCATTTGATCATCTATGAACAGTAACAAAATATATGTATGTTTGCCTTATTTAAAATTTGAAATTTAATGCACGAATTCATAAAATGATATTCTGGTTACACATTTATTTTTAAACTGGTACTATATTTTCTTAATTCAACGTTTCCTCGAACTAGGTTTATGAAAACAACATGCATAAAAATCACTTTGAACTCTTAAATTTTTGTTTAAAAGAAGAAAATATTGCACCTAAATGTGTTCATTGAATTCTCATGATCAACTCTACTTTTTTTCTTTTCCTAAATCAAGAAAGCACGATGAAATTTGTTATTTCTTTAACAAAGAATTAATTGAACATGAAACCTGAAATTTTTAATTTCTATATAAAAATTCACACGGCACACAAATTGAGGCATTTATTTATTTATTGCGCTGAACGTACAGTTGGGAGGTCGGACGATCAAGTGTTTTTTTTGTTTTGTGATTCAGTTATTGTATCACGATGCCGACTATACCATAGTCGAGTGGTTTCATTAGGCCAGCTAGTTTGAAGGTTGGGAAGTCGCCAGAATTATTTATAAAAAAAATTTGTAGTCATCCCGACTTGCTATTTGGGTGGATGGAAAGTCGAGTAGTCCAGAGTTTAATTTTTTTTACAAATTGTTTCTCGATTCGGCCTGCGACTTAAGTCTGCAGGAAAGAAAAAAATTGTTTAACACTTTTTTTTATTTTCATTTTGTGATGCACAAAAGAAAAAAGGTTTCTTGTAAACTTGATAACATGAATGCAAATTATTGCCTGAATTTTTAAATTATATCTTTCATTTTTGGATTTCATATTTCTACGATTGTAATCTTGTTTCAAATAGTTTTCTTCTAGATCCATCGTATAATGTGAGTTTGATAATCGACTTTTTGAACCCCCAACTGTGGTTCATCTTCAGGATACTATGAAATGTGGAAAACTAATCAGACCAAGGTAGATAATAAATATGAATGATTTAGTAGAAAAATGAACGAAAATAAAAACCATAAAAGAAAAAGGATTTTTATTAATATATAAAATGTATGTTATATAGTGTTATTAATTAAATTAACAAATCTCATATCATTATGTATATTAATAAATGTTATATTGATTAATAAATTGTTCTTTTTCATATAAAAAAAATGCAGAACATGGGTCATGGAACGAGTGAGTATTAGTTTTTGATTTCGAATCACGAATAACATTAGCAGTAAAGCGTAGGCTTTCTATTCCTCTTGTGTTCAATTAATTTATGCTCATGTATTAACTACATATGAGAATGAAAAATGATTGACATATGCAATTCTACATTGAGCTCTTGTGTGCTACTTACTTAATATTAGCAATAAAGACTTGATTTGTAAATGTCTAAATAAATTTTGGATTCTAGTTACTTGAAACTAGTAATGAAGGCTCGGTTTGGTAATTTCTAAATAATTGTTTAGATGTGTCATAGTTAAAGTTACTAATGTACGCTGTGTTTGATAATCACCAAGAATATTGTTTAGATAGCTGGAAGCATATTATATACGTGCTATACCTAGAACTATTCCTCCAAGTAAAATACAAGGTTGTTTTGATTTTTTTCCCAATGAAATCAAAGGTATTTTGGGACAAAAAGCTTTGAAGACACTTGTATCATGTGTAGTGATATTGCAGTGAAAGCAATTAATAAGAACCATATCAAAATAGCAAGGACAAATGAGTAACAAATTTTTTGGATTCTGAATCTTTGAACAAAGGAGAGTATACCTAAGATCTCCAGAGGTATCATAGTTATCATGTTTTTCACTAGTTTCCTCTCCGGTGGTACAAATTTTGGATTATCCTACAAATGCATAAATTCAAAGTCAATAAGAGGAAATCTATGAACACTGACCAGATATATCAAAGGAAATAACACTGATAACATTTGTCTTTAATGCAACCAAAACCCTGGAAAAGGAGTAGGAAAATAGAATGTTGCTCAATGATTGGAAGATATACGATGTGTCCTTTGTTCACAAAAATCTATTAATAAGCACTTTTATTAGGGTTGCATAGAAATGATTTCTATTTCCAAGGATCCTTAGATTGACTTTATGTTAATCAATGTGTTTATTATTCATAGCTCACTCAAGAAATGCCATTTATATAGCTCTAGCTAAATTGGATGAGAAAATACAAAGAGAGATATGAAAATGAAGGCAAACTTGCAAACTTTGTTATGCTAACAACGAGGGAAATAGAAGAGTATCTAGAACACAGGGTGGTTCTAATGTTCGAAAACCATGAAATTTCCTGCAAGGATGGAAACTGAGACAATATAAACTTTAACACATCAGACATAGCCATGTATAGATTGCTTAATATGTGACAAATAACATTTTTTTCCATGTACATGAAAGCATGTTTTGTCTTTTTATTGTTGTATTATAGCAAAAATAGTTAGATTTCACTTGATATCAATATCGAGTCAAAGCACATAGGAAGACCTTATAGGGGCCTAGTACAAAATTCAATATATCATAATTTGTCTTGTGAAAAAAATACCTAAGTATGAATGTAAAGAAAAAAAGGTAAAAAAAGACAAGAGTAAAACATGTTATTTATGACTTCTTGGTTTACGTAGAAATGAGTTTCACATTATTCTTGTTTTCGTAGTTTCTAGATTTAGCGAGCTAGTGTAGCAACGTGTACCATTCTGCAAGTAGAAGAACAATATAATATGAAACCCATAAGAAAGGAGGAAAAATGAATTATTTACAAAAACACATGATAAAACAAATACGAAGATTGAAAATCACAAAATTATAGGGAAAATTGTCCTTTATGAGATTAATTATCATATTAACATTAAAATATTAAAATCTGTAGTACATGCAGACTAGTATCAACTTTTGAAATGAGTGCATTATTAACTGTATCATGATTATGTGGATGCATAATAATGCTATATTGTGTATACAAAATGGCAGATGAGCATACTCAAAGTGTATTACATAAAACTTCTCAACAATATTAAATAATATGTAATAAGTGCCTAAAAATGCATACCTCTTTATCCATAAATTTATGATTATTTTCTCCCTCAGTCACTCCATTGTTTGAAGTGTGTGGCAAGTGTTTTGGATCAGTATTGACCTTAGTTCATTGATTCATTGAGAATATTGGAAAAATAAAAACAGGTTGCTAGAGAGCAATTGTAGACACATTTTCTGTTACACTCTGTAACACTATTTTGAAATGCTCATCTGACATATGTTTTTGATTGGTGTATTGATGGAAATAGCAGTTTCTGCCTCGAATTTAGGACTAAATTAAATTGAATTAACATTGAACATAGTTCTACTATGCTTAACGAATAAAGGGATAAAAACACTTGATTAAATGATTGAAGAGATTTCAACATTTCAAAAGTAGGTGCATCTAAAAATACAAGTTTAGTGGTATCTTTATCAATGATACTAAATCCCATATTGTTACAGTGAAAGCACAGAGTCTAGAGTGACATAAGAGATCAAAAATTAGAAATCAAGTTACCAATGATTCAAAGATTATTTTGCAAATTTCTCAATTTATTGTTTACAATATATCTAGAATATTAAATTGTATATGTTAAATAATAAATAGAAAAAATACCTAAGACAATATTGTTACAAAAAAGCACTATGATAGTGAGAGACTAAAATCTGTCATAATCTCCAAGTAGAATTGATTGCATAGGTCAATGAAAAATTTATCATAAGAGCTCACAATTCAAAATAACTAATATATTTATTATTCAAAGTAATGAAAATGTGCTACAAAAAAGGTATTAGTGATTTCAAATAGTACATATATCATTCACCATTCATCGAAGAATCATTATCATAGACCAAACATTGGAAACTATTAACATGTACTATGGTAAATAATAAGCTATTAGCTTCAAATGGAAAAACAAGTGGCTATGGGAAATGATGCATGCTTGTCACCATTTATCACTGGTGACAAAGAGCTAAAAAATTATTCGACACCATTGTTATAGCTCTTAGAATTATAAGAACCACAATTTCCCTATACTATAGTTGAATTTGCAATTTTTTACAGGTTGATATGCATTACAAGAGGAAACAAAGGAAATTAGAAAACACAAATAAGATGCAAATTTTGTTAATTCATTAGATTATAAATTTGTATTTATATATAACTTCAATCCAACACTCCATATGTTAGGAAATTAAAAGCTATGTGCAAGAAAGCCAATTAACATAAGCACAATTCCCAGGAAAAACACTTGTGCAAACAAAAAAATAAAATTTCTCGATGATTTGATATATGCGAAAAAAAAGAGAACACAAATGTCTGAATGTCGCTGTAGAGGTTTTTTTTCTTTTTTTACACAGAACATTTCATTGAACATATACAAAAATCAAGCAATTGAAATATTTGTAATTTTTTTTTTCCTTAAGACAACAATTTCACAATTTGCAGAAAATGAGAATTCAAGTTAATATTGTAACAGTGGAAAGAAAAACATGCATACATATATAATATGATATAATGAATTTTTGGTAAGTATACAACGTTGTTGTGCAATTGAGATATTATGGTCATATTAACAAAATGACGCACTAGGTCGGTAGAAATTTTCGAAAGAAGAAGTTGCTCTAGTAACTATTAACTTTGGTTTCCATTTATGTGTCGGGAAAAACAAGTAAAAAATAATTGAGTACCATATTCCAAGTAGCTAGTATCGATGAAACCACAATCTACCTAGATTATATTTAAATTTCCATATATATTTTTTTATTTCCTGAGTTGAATTGCATTTTAAGAACAGACAAGAAAAAAAATAGAAAACATAAACGCGATACAAATTCTCCTAATTCATTGCAGAATGCATTTGAAATTGTATATAACTGCATCACAACACTATATAGCTCAGAAAACAGGAACAAAAAAAACTAATTATCAAATGAATACTACATCAAAAACAGATATGAAAATAGGAAAATAAGGACAATTTGATCTACGACAAAAGAAAACGAAAACACAACTATCTCAATTCTTCTGTAGTGCCTTATTTTAACAAAAAAAAATTAATTGAGCATATACATAAATGAACACATTGATACACATGCAATTGTTTTTTTGTCCTTTTTTTTTCTCCTAGCAGAATACAATTCCAAAATTTACAACAAATGAGAATCCAAGTTAATATTTCAATAGTGGGAGAAAAAAAATCAACATTATAATATAATATATATTATATATATATATATATATATATTATATATATATATATATATATAATATTATGGCATACTAATATTCTAGAGTTACACTATGTCACTGTGGACTAAGATCTAATGTTTTTATTAACAAAAAATGAGACCATAGTCTCACAAATCTTTTGATATAACTGAAATATCATATTGAATAATGTGCATCTTGCTCTCTCTTTTCATCTAGAGAAGGAAAAGTTGTTTGATTCAAAACTTACAAGAAAAAGAGAAACAAGAAATAGTTATAAAAGAATATTCTTGATTGAGGTATTGTAGCAAATATCCATAAAGTACTCTACTAAATGTTTTTTGTCTTTTGTAATTTTGCAACGTGCAATAAAAGAAAAACTATATATTAGTATTTCTGCAAGTATTCATGAATTATGAATTGGTGCAATACGGAAAATAAAATGGAAAGAGCCACAATAACTTAACTATAAAAATGTATGAACTTGATGTACAAAAGAAGATTTTTGTTTGTTGGTCACAACTCTTTTATCTCAAAAACAATGTTAACTTTTAAAGTAAAAAGACCTCAAATACAAAGTTTTCTTAAATTGAAAATTGTAGATGATATGCTTTGCATGTATTCCTGAAAGATTATATCAACAATAATTTGGAAATGTTCTTTTAGATGTGGCATCTGCAACATACAATCAATTTTCCAATTATCTGTTTCGAGTTTTCATTCAACACTATGCTCATAGTTAAATGATGTGTCATTTTTACAGATTGTGCATTTAGCTGTGTTTGGATGAATGCGTTGTTTGCATTTACTACAAATTCGCTGAAAGGGAGGAAAGAAAACATTTTTGGCTTTTAGCACTCCTTCGATCTATGTTTTTTTATTTTCCTAGGAAAATCGAATTGTTAGGTTCAAATATGTATCATCAAAATGAAATCTTTTGTACAAAAAACTAAAATTATTATTACTTGAAAAAAAAATATATTAGTAAACATATCTTTGTTCTTGACATTACAAAAGATAATAAATGCATTCTTGCAAATTCATCATTCAATGGCTTAAGAAAAGTTGCTGATCGAGAGCATAACTGTGGACTCCCTTTCACATCATTTCTGACAATGTTTTTGAACAAATAGAGAAGAGTCATCTTTGATGCCAATTGATACTGCATTTTGAAAAAATTCTCTCTATGACTATCATTCAATAGCACCTACAATGAATCAAGAAACATATTGTTTGTTAAGCAAATTGTGTAAAAAATAATGAGATAATTGCTACCTTGATAACAATGCAAAACAAAGATACAACACAGTTTCAAAGAAACTATTAGTTTTTTGTTCAAAATGCAAATATAGTAATTCTAGCAACAGACTTAGAATTGCATTGTCCTTTGTAGCTTCACCATATTTTATATTGAGTTCAATTTGCTTGTTATTTTATTGGCAGCCTATTACTATTGCTCATATTGAACCAACTGCATATGTAACACTTGAGACAACAAGACTGTGTATTGTTGTATTTGGAGCCAGTTTGCATTTTTTGCAAACTTGTGTAATTGATTTAACCATGGTTTTTTCCTGTAACACTATGCAACATTTTGCGTGTCCTCATGTATAAATACCCTTGTTTCTTATCACAAAATCTGTAATTTGAATAATGTTTCCAATAGTAAACATGTTTTTGAAATGCTCTATAAGATTGTTGTTCATGTTCACTGTGATAGTTAGTTGACCGTGACTATCAACCAAATCAGCATGGAGCAGCTGCATCGTTGCAGGAGAGTTAGGAATTTTAGTTTGTGTTGGCCCATAAATAACCAATATATCGCCTTCAAAAGTCTTTGCATATGCCCCTGAACATATTTCAATGATTGACAAGGATGTTGGTTCCATTATTTTTGGTTTTTTATATATTCAAAATCAGAATAATATGCTTCAAAAAAACATTGACATTGATTTAATGCAAAAATTTCATTTGACTATACAAACATTCAGTGCAACACAATCCTAACCTTTTTGGATTCTCATCTTCCACCATTTGTTCTTCAAAAAATTGTTTGCTGAGCTAGATGTTTCCATGATATTGTTCCAAATGACTAGACTAATCGTTTCCAGAAAACAAAAATGCAAGTCATCAAGTCCGAGACAAGTGTATAAAGAACATTTAAAATAATGTATGCTCTATAATAATACATTGTATATACATATATATTTTTTTATAGTAATGTTAGCCATTGTTGGTGGCTATGTAGTAAATGTGCATAATTTACAATAAAGAAAATGTTTTATAGATTTCATTGACAGATACAGATATAGTTTATTTCTGGAAATGTGCTATTAAGAATTACTATGGCCACATTTTTTTATTATTATCAAAAGAAGTTGCACAAAAAATAATAAAATATGAACTAGAAGCTAAATCAAATAATACTATTTAGTATATGGAACAAAATGCAACAAAGTGAAAATTAAAAAGGTAAATTGCATGCCAACCATGACATAAAAATTTATAGTTATACAAGACAAATTGAACAAATTTATGTTGATGGTTCAAAGACTTACGGACATTTTATATTTTCATGTTTTCTTTGTTTCTTGTTGTGCAAAATTTATTTGTTTTTCAATGTTTTCAAATGAAGGCATATGCCAAAGGTGCACCTTTGCAAATGTGACAAATATTGTGACAAGTCAACAATGAAATTGTAAAATATGAACATTTCCAAAATGACTCAAGGCGGCAACAAAGATATCGTAAGACAAATTGTATGATGATCTGTCCAATAAGCCTTAAAGAAATGGAAAAAATAGTACTAGATGAAAAGTTTGTCAAAAAATGATCTCGCATTGAGCTATAGTCAGTTGTTGGTTTTTTTGTATGAAAATTGAAGCCATTATTTTTCATAAATGAAAGTAGTTTTTTTGTTGATGACTAGTTTGGAATATGTCCAAATTGAAATCACCAAGAAGCATAATTGGGTAGTTGTTGCATGTGTGCTCTAAAATGAATTTGATGAAATTAATTATTTCTTCAATATTTGCATTTGGTACAATATATACATTTGCAACTATAATGGTTTGTTTTTAACCATGGAATGTTGCAATTGTTGATTCAATTTAGTCTTTTGTATAAGTGAAATGATTCTCAACCACAATATTTTTTCTGTAGTATGTGAGAATTCCATGTAAATGGTATAAATGTATATTGTCATATTTTCTTGACAATAATGGATTCAATGGAGGTGATTCTGCTTTTGTTTTTCGGAAACAAAGAATGTCAACACACATTAGATCATAGTTAGCAATGATATCTTCAAAATGCAAGGACAAAATACGAGCGTTCAATGAACATATTGCTAAATCATCAATTGTTTTATTTTGATATATGCTATATGAAATATCATAAGAGGCATTTTGTCTAAGTCTATTTAGCTCAATAGAAACTTTGTCATTGAGGGAAAAGTTACTATGTCCTAATTTTTTTTTAATAAATACAAGGATTTAATATCTTTGACATGAGAAAGTACAATATAAACAAGTCCATGTTGCCTAACTCCTTTCGGGTCAAAAGCCAATTTGTCCATTGTTAACCCTTGTGATCAATGTATAATTCATGCACATGCCAGTTGAACAAGAATTTGTTCTCTTGTAAAAATAATTTTGTTGTTTGATTCATTATTCCTACAAACTCTAGTAACAACTATCCATATAGACATTATTCCATCTTTGTATAGATGTGTCATTTTTTGCCATTGAATAGTGCCAATAGATGGATCAACAAATTCAATCCAAATTGCACCATTTTCAAATGTCATTGATGCTCTAAAAATTCCTTCAGAACCATTCACCAAGCCATCCTGAATATTGTAATTTATGCCAATTAGTTCAATAAAAATATTTTATTTGAGCACAATAGAAGATGGCGATTGCATTTTTATTTGTTTATTGTGATTTATATTTCTTGATTCACTTGTTCTATCATATGATTTTAATATAATTGCTTTTGTGTTGATGAGAAACACATTTTTCATTATGTTCATGTACATTCTTGTTTAAATAAAACATGTATGGAAAAGTTGGATCATTTGGTGTCGATCTATAACATTGTTTGTTCAAGAATGCAAGATCATCATCAGCATGTGAACATATCCTGATTCTATTTAGGATGGATACAAGTTCTTTATTCTTGTCGCATGACTTGTTTTAGTTCACAAGTTTTCACATTTTCTTTCCAAAAGTTGTAAGGAGCAATAGTTCCTTTAAGATGTGGTTGTTCAAGTATCCAAAAATCATGTATAAGTTGTGCTTGACATAGGTCACCACAAAAAATTATGTCAAGGTTCCCAAACGGGGAATCCAGAGTATGCATAATTTCGTGGAGTCGCTTGTGAATGTTATATAACAATCAAGACCCAATTAATGAAGCCGCATCTATCAACAAAAATTTAAGTTGTTTATATTCTTTTCTTAATATATCGAGTGTGTTAGAATCCAATGGCACCATGCAACATGGTGAAAGTGGCAAATGCAAAGCTAAATGGATTGTAACACCACGTGCAATATATGAAACTTTTCTAGTAAATGCAAGTATTAGACATCTTCTTTCCAAAGGGTCACTTTGTAAGTCTTTGTTATAAAGATGTACCAGTGCATGGTAAAGTGCTTGTGTAGTGAATTTCTTTCCTATACCTACACCTCCAGTGATGAACAAATAAAAACACTTACTAGGATTATTCTTTTTCCATAAAACTATTTGTTTGATTATTGATTGTTTCTCTTGATTTAATTGTCTCATAATTTCATGGTATGCCAATGTTTCCAAAATAAAGGGATGCTTAATGATTCATTATTTATTTATTTATTTATTTTATTTTTATTTTATATATATTTAGTTTGAGTGTTTTTGAATTTCATTTTCTCTTGTAAATCTTGTTGAATGTCATATTTTTCAATAGAACAAGCCCTATTGTCAATTTCTAATGGAAAGTGAAGCATAAATATCTCGTCACTTTGGGACGCAATTGTAGTAGAAGCAGTTTCAATATCACCCCATGGTATGACTAAATGAGAAAATTATTTTTCTGTGACATCAATAATGTGTTTATGCAAAAAGTATGCTTCAACCAATGTTTCTTCATTTTTATTTAATGTGTGTATTCACACTCCCTATATGGGATGTAAAGAATTGGTTTTTTCTTTCTAATGGCTTCTAGGTCCATGTGTGTTCATTGTATCAAATGAATCTTATGAAACATGGATGTTTTCTTTTTTTAATGTTGTCTTTGTGATTGAATAAGAGGAAATATATTCTAGCAAGAAAACTTGCTCAAGAACAACGGGACGTGCAACATATCTATCAACAATTGTCATGCAAACAATATCTTCAGAATTATCGGGTCCTTGTTCTAACAAAATAGTTCTTTTTAGAACATATGTTTGTTTCTTAGCTCGAGCAGTGTTAATGAAAATTATTTTTCTAGAAGCTAAATACAAAGGCAATGACAAAGAAATGTGTACTGCTTGTTGACTTGACATTTGTTTCATATTTAGCAACGTGTTTCCAAGATTACGAATAGTTTCAATTTTGTTGTCTCCACAAGCTATGCGATTTTTCGAATTTGTTTAAATGCAGTTGTCATGGAGCGATCTATTTTTTTCATATAAGAGCTGCAATATGATGCTGCAGCATGAGCATCTAAAATAAATTGAGCATATGTGTTTTCTTGCCACAATGAAGGGAGTTTTGTTGAAAAGGCATTTATCCACACACCGCAAGGATTTATCTTGACCAATACAATTGGCTAAGTAATACAAAACCATAAGAGCATGATGTATTCTTTTTTTCAATTCCAAGATTGGCTAACAAGCATGGAAAATGGTATGTTTTTGAATAGGTCTTTTCATATAGAAGAAATGAAAGTTTATTTTTCATTGTTTTCATATCATTTTTTTCATTTCAGAAAGGATGCAAGATACAAGTTTCATCAATTGGTGGGATAGGGAAACCAAATCTACAACTAGATTTTTTATGTTTTTTGCAAGTTTTTGTGTGGTGATAAGTTTCAAATTGAATCATTTGATTTGACAAATTTTTTGAATCACAAGTCAAATATTGATCAATGAAACCTACGACATTAACATAAAGGGATTTCTGATATTTGGCACATTTTGAATCCAAAGTAATCGAAGGTCATGCTCTCTTCCTCTACTTTGGAATTTTGTAATAAAAAAGTAATCTTGCACTTGCCCAAATAATTCATTTTTTTTTTCTGTTATCAAGAAATGTAGAGATGAGATTCTATGCCTATAATATCGACTACATATGACTGGTTGGCATTTGATCAATATGTCAATTCATTCATCATTGAAGTTCTTTGCCTGATTTGTTATGGAGTCGGTATTTTGTATTTTTAATGCATTTATCAATGGTTCTACCAGCTCCCTATAATACTAGTGTATTGCCCCATTATTATTGTCATTGTAGCCCTTTATTGTTATTGTTGTGCCAATGTTGTCCCCATATTGTTATTATTGTGCCCCATAGAAGCCCACTATTGTTATTGTTGTGCCCTCACATTATTATTGTTATGTTGGCTTTGACTATATTGTGACCCCTTAGACTCATATATGTAGAAAGGAGGTTTTGTCAATTGTATCATCCAAGAATTATTCATTTGTGTAATGTAAAGGATTCCCCTTCGAAGAGGCTTATTTTGAAGTTTGTTGATTTATCTCTTCTTCTATAATGTGAGTTGGTTGCATAACATTTGGTATTAGAGCTTTGGATTCTAGGGTTTCCCTGTTTCAAACAAATCATTGTGGAATTTTAGCTATAAATGTTTTTCTACGAAGCTTTAGAATTTGAAAGAAAAACCCATGTGAGAAGAAATCATGGTTAACATCGTGTCTAAATTTCAGAGTGTTTTTTGCTATATTTTCGGAGATATGAACCAAGGAAGTTAGTGTTTTTGTAGGCTCCTGAATTCCATCTCAAACAGTTGACCTTGGGAAAATCATGATAACTTTCTCTCTGAGCATCGAATTCAGTTTTTGTAAAAATTGAGAGAAAGAGAATAGATTTTAGTTTGTTGGGTATCGTTTTTAGAGCTAAAGGTCAAAATAGTGACACGTGGAACTTAGTACACGTTCACTCTACTGAACCAGTCTATACTCAGGTCATTGTGGGAGATTGGGAATTACTCTTTCTTGGAAAATCCAATCTTGATCGGAATTATGGGGTTGGAAAGAGGACTCAGAGGGCTACCAAAAGACGAAATTTTAGACCTTGGAGATCCTAAATTACATAGATACAACAGATTTAATATCAAGCTCCTACAAAGCGAAAAAATGTGTGTAGTGTTTTTAAAAATTTGCATAAGTTTTGTTTGAAAATTAGTTTGAAGTGATTTAAAGGGCATAGTGAAGAAATATATCATTAGTTGATGCCACAAAGAAAGAAAATGGCAACACCTAGTAAGAAATCCAAAAGCTCTACTATGACACATGAAGAAGAGGAAGAAATGCAACATGATATATCAAAATTACGAGACCAAGTGCAACAAATTTCGTTCTCAAAAAAAGTAACTGAAGCTAAGATGGATGGTTTAAAGAATTGAATGGAAGCTAATATGGATGGTATAGAAGAAAAACTTAAAGGCAGCATGGAAGATTTGAAGATAGATTTGACAAAGTTGCTACAAGAAATGCTTACTAATGGC
>APFE030467141.1:0-15704 GCA_000404065.3 Pinus taeda | reverse complement strand
GGTCAATTTTTACGGAGGAAAGGATAACACATTATGAGGATACGAAGAGCGACACCTTCTTTAGCCAATTGATAAATCTCAAACAAAAGGGTTCAATGGTAAAGAACATTGAGGACTTCCATAAATTGAATATAAGGGTAAAAGATATTCTAGAGGAGCATAGGATTGATGTGTTCATAGGGACTTTAAAGGCTAATATCGAACATGAGGTTTTCCTTTGGGAACCTGATTCATTGGAGAAGGCATTTAAGTTGGAAAGAAAATTATGACAACAAGGAAGCCTACCACTCACAACTATAAAGATGTAAGTGTTGTTGCCCCTAGTGTTCCACAACCTATAAGGTTGACACCACAACAATTAGATGAACAAAGAGTAAAAGGGCTTTGTTATAGTTGTGATAGAAAATACACTAAAGGTCATAAGTGTGCTAAGAATATATTATTTTACATAGATTATGAAGAGGAGGCAGAAAAGGAACAAGAAACATCAAAACAAGAGGATATACACCAATAACAAACTCAGGAGAAAGAAGAAATGAATTTGATCATATCTTGTAATGGATTGGCAGGAATTACCACTCCTCAAACTCTCATTATAGAAGGACATATCAAGAATAAAAATGTAATAGTGTTGATTGATTCAGGTAGTACCCATACTTTTATTCATTGTAAGATAGCAAAGGAATTGAATTGCTTCCTATATCCAGAACCAGAGTGTCAAGTGATGGTTGCAAATGGAGGAACCATAAATTGCTCTGGCAAGTGCCATAATATCAAGATTTCCATGGGATAACATGCATTGAATAGTCCAATTCTTTCCATTCCAATGGGTGGTGTTGATGTTGTACTAGGAGTCCAATGGCTACAATCTTTGGGTATGATAGTTTTTAATTTTCAAAAACTTTTCTTGAAATTTTTTGGGAAGAAAAGGAAGTTGAATTAAGGGGTATCGTAGGGAAACTAGGAAAGATAATCATCTCTACGCATGACAAAGATTTTAGATAAATAACAACAAAACATAATTGGGAAATTATGTCCACTAGAGGTTCCCACATCGAAATCATCTATTTCTCTAGATATCCAAAAAGTCTTGGACAATCATTCCAAGGAATTTAAGACTCTCAAAGGCCTCCAACATATTCGTGATCATGACCATGTTATTCATTTGATTCGAGGAAGTGTTCCTCCAAATATCAGGCCTTACATATATCCCTATGCCCAAAAGAGTGAAATTGAACATACGGTTGCAGAAATGTTAGAGGCTGGTATAATTCAACCTATTCAAAGTTCTTTCTCTGCTCCATTAGTATTGGTGCACAAGAAGGATGGATCATGGCACACGGGTCCGGATTATAGGGAACTCAACAAGCTCACTATTAAAGATAAATTTCCCATTCCTATCATTGATGAATTATTGGATGAATTACGTGGAGAAATTTACTTCACCAAATTGGATCTTCATTCAGGATATCATCAAATCAGAATGAAGATTGAAGACATTCTAAAAACAACATTTAGAACTCATGAGGGTCGTTATGAATTTTTGGTCATGCCTTTTGGACTTATCAATGCAACTTCTACATTTCAAGGCTTGATGAATTCCATTTTCAAACCCTTCGTTAGAAAATTTGTTTTAGTATTTTTTGATGATATACTAATCTACAGCAAGTCTTGGAAGGATCATGTTCAAGATGTTGACAGGGTGCTCAAACTATTTGAGGAGAAAAAATTATATGCAAAAACCTCCAAATGTTTCTTTGGAGTATAAGAGGTGGAATATCTAGGTCATATTGTATCTCATGAAGGTGTTAAGGTAGACCCTAGCAAAATGAAAGCCATTAAGGAATGAAAAATTGCCACATCCATAAAGCATCTGCAACTATTTATTGGGTTGGCAGGTATTATCGTAACTTTATTAAGAGTTGTGCGAGAATAGCAAAACCTATAATAACATTACTGAAGAAAGATGCATTTTCTTGGACTCCAAAAGCAATAAAGACCTTTGAACATCCTAAATAGGCAATGTGCCAAGCACTGGTCTTAGCTATGCCAGACTTCAAAAAAACATTTATTGTGGAATGTGATGTCTTAGGGAATGGAAATGGTGTTCTTTTACTGAAAGAAGGAAGACCCATTGCTTTTGAAAGTCATACAATCAAAGGAAAGTATTTACACAAAACTATTTATGAGAAGGAAATGTTGGCAATACTACATGCACTTAAGAAATCATGACCTTACCTAATGGGAAGACACTTCAAGGTAAAAACAGACCATGATAGTCTTAAATAATTTTTAGAAAAAAATATTATCTTCAGAAGAGCAGAAAAAATGGGTCACAAAGATGTTGGATTATGACTATGAAATCATCTACAAAAAAGGGAAGCAAAATGTTATTGTAGATGCACTCTCAAGAAAGGACGAGGATGTGGAAGCATTGCTTTGTGCCATTTCTATTATCCAACCAGATTGGATAAATGAAGGAAGGGATGAATGGAATAATGACAAGAAGTGTGGGCAGACATTCAAAAGTTGCAACAAGATCCTAGTACATCTAATACATTTAGCTTGAAAAATTATTCGTTATGGTACAAAGATCGCATACACCTCTCTAATAATTCTCAACTTAAACAAAGGATTCTTCTGGAACTACACACCTCTCCCTTAGGAGGGCACTCAGGATTTTTAAAAACTTACCATAGGGTTAAGAAGGATTTTTTTTTGGGATGACCTTAAATCTGATATTCAAAAGTTTGTGGCAGAATGTTTGGTTTGCCAATAAAATAAAGTTGAAATAATTAAGACCTCGGGTTTGTTACAACCTTTATCCATTCCAAGTCAATGTTGAGAGGAGGTTTCAATGTATTTTATCAAAAGTTTACCCAAGTCCAAAGGAAAGAGTGTCATCATGGTGGTAGTTTATATAATTACCAAGTATGCACCGTTTTGTGCATTATCTCATCCATTTAAATCCAATACAGTTACTACTCCATTTATGGAAACAATTCAAAAGCTACATCTAAACCCAAAGCTTATTGTAAGCGATAGAGACCCCATTTTCACTGGAAATTTTTGGATGAAATTATTTTCTTGTCTCAGTACTTAGTTAGCTCATAGCTCATCTTATCATCCTCAATATGATGGGAAAAATGAGATAGTGAACAAATGTTTTGAATAATATGTTCATTGCTTTGTATCTGGAAAACAAACACAATGGGTCAAGTGGTTGCCTCTGGTTGAATGGTGGTATAAGACTTCCTTCCATACGGCAGGAAAAATGACCCCATTTTTTGGCACTTTATGGATATTTATCCACCGTCCATCAAATCATCTTTAAGAGGAAATTATAAGGTTCAAGTAGTGGAAGATCACATCGAGCATCAACAACAAGTTCTCTAACTCTTAAAGGATAACCTCACTTTGGTGCAAAATAGAATGAAATAATAGGGATATCAACATCGTAGTGAAATAATTTTTGATGTAGGTGACTATGTATTTCTATGACTACAACCATACAAAAAAATGTCCGTCAAGCAAGCTAACAAGGACAATAAATTATCACCAAAGTATTATGGTCTGTACAAGGTGTTGCGAAAGATTGGTACTATGGCCTACAAATTGGAGCTTCCTGCATCTTCCCAAGTGCACTTATTTTTCCATGTTTAACGCTTAAAGAAGGTTATAGGTGACAAGCTCCCAGTTCAAAAAATATTGCTAAAACTTGACGAGGAAGGAAAAATCATATTGGAACCTGAAGCAATCACAGAAACAACAACTTGACAGCTACAAAATTGATAAATTTCAGAGTATCTCATCAAGTGGAAGAAATTACCCGCTAAAGATTCCACATGGGAGGATGATAATTTTATACAAAAGTATTCTCCCAAAGATGCTCTACACTAGTGAATGTGACAAAGAATGTTGGTGGACCAAGCTATCATATCATTGCAAATATATCTTTTCACAAATGTTCAAATAGTTAGGAGATGTGCAAATTCTTCTTAAACATTGATATGCAATTGGTGATTTTAATAATTTCTGAAGATTACTTTTATTTTTAACATCTTTAGCAACTAGTTTTTTTCCTTTTATCTCTCCTTTGTGAATAGAAATCCAAGTTGAGTTAGAAACCTGGTTTACCAAAACATGAATTGCTTTTGAAAACATGTTTGTAATATGTGTTCAGAAGTCATGAGACATGTGCAATAGTTCCCACTGTGCAATTTTTTGATATAAAAAGCTACTGATAACATCAATAGGTGACTTGATCCAAAGAATAGTGTCAGGAAGTTCAGTTCTTCAGAGAATTTGTCTTGAAAAACGTCTAGGGGATGAAACCCTTCAGAAGGTGCAATTTGTATTCTCCTTGTATTAGGATCTTGGATAAGGCAGGCCTCTAAATAACCATGTACAAGTGTTTCAGTTTCTATCTTTAGATCATTATCTGCATTTGGTGGGTCTAGTTCCTTCATTTTTGGACTATCGTTATGATGATCTTGCCTACTTTGATCAATTTTTTTTTCCATTAATGGTTGATTACTATCTGTTTGTTCTTGTACAATGATGTGTTTCACAAGTCATGTAATGTGTACATCACATTTTTTGGGTCGAATATTTCCAAGCAAATAGGCATTCTTGTATTCCAATTTTCTTTTTAGCATAATTCCCACTCTCATATTGTCATCAATATCTCTAGGTAATGTTGTTTGAATTCTATCTAGACTAGAAGGAACATTTATGATTATTCATGTTAATCCAATTTGTGATATTTTGTAACCAAGTTGTCTTATTTGTGCAAAATCCATCCTTGGTGCCACTAATCTCTCTTCGAAATATGTCAATTGTGCAACCAAGATAAATTTTTCATTTCATCGAATATGAAGAGGTGATGAAAATGTAGGCACTTTTTCATTGAGTATTGCATTATTACAATATTTTCATATTTGTTCATTGAGTTTAATGGCTTTGAATTTTGAAGTTGGAATCAGATAACAAATAGTAGATAATATGTCTTTGTTAATATATTACATGTCCTTCCCAAAGGAAAATCTACCATAAATGCAACATGCATATATGGGCGTGTGTTGGATTGATTGCAAATATGCCTCGATTAATTTATTTGACTTTACATGTTGCTTTTATGATTCTTGTATTATAGCACCTTGTGCTCATATTTCACATTTCAACTTATGTAAATGAGTGTACTGCTTACTATATCCATTGGACAAAGAAGTACAATCTTATTTTTAATTTTGTGTCTTCACTAAAAAAGAATTATTGTTCTCATTTGATGATGTGAAATCCTTTGATGCTTCAACATTTTTTTTTTGGGAATTTTATGTTGTCATTTGACAAATGCTTTAATTGAGTAGAACATCTAGTAAACCTATATTCTTTGCTAACAAGATATCTACAAGGTACACTTGAGATCGCCTTGCAATTTTCTCTTTCTAAGATTCTTTCGAGCAATTGTGGTGTATTTTCATTATCATTAATATTTTCAAAATTCTGAAAATGTACATGCATAAGGTACTAGACTTTGGAGAAAGTTTTTGATGAATAGAATCTCAAGGAAATATCTTTTGTTTCTATATTCCAAATATATATGTTAACACTAGGGTTTTCACATATCTATTGTATTGCAAAAAGAATTGCTTCTATATGTACATTTGCATATGGCATCAATAAGTTTATAATATAATCTTGCTAATCATTGATACATTGCTCTTGTTCAATGTTTTTAGCATTCAGATGTTGTTGTAAATAATTGATAGCTCTATCATAATTGAAAATGAAACAATTGTAAAAAGTACATGCAATTGTTTTTCTCATATTAAACATATCAAACCATGGTGCAAGCGTGCAAATAGACTCAAAAAAAGAGTCATGACAATCATTGAAATTTTGTCAATAGATCAAGAAGCCTTGTTCAAATAACATTTACTCAATTAACAATATGTCAAATTGTCCACGTGAGAATTGGTATGGAAAAATGCATGGGCCAATTTTTCTATCTATTGAAGCTATATTATCTACTATGATATGTAACATGAGTGGTTCAAAATGTCTACATGCAGGATTTTTGTTGTGTAGCACTATATTATATTGATAGCCATGAATGTCTGAATTGAACCATAGATATCCTTGGCCATTTGTAAATATCCAAACACTGACTGAAACTTACAACCACTTGGAGAACCATTTGATGCAAAATGCATCCCCCCCACAAGCTAATTCTAGATGAAGCACAAATAGAAGAATGTGTAGACAATCCTTTCAAGTATATTTCAAGGTCATTAACATGATGAAGATCCTGAAGGTATTCAAGAGTCAATTTTGTATGCAATGAATGCAAAGCAACATCATGTCCATGAGATAAGCAATGTCGAAAGTTGTCTATAATACCATGTTATTTCGGTTGAACTACAATGAAAGTGAAAAATAACAAGAAATGAGTCAAATAAACAATCACCAGGATAATAGAAGAAATGCTCTAATCTATGTAAATTTAATATAGATAAGTTGTGATTAATTTCTTGCAATTTTGACCCTTTCAATGCAAAAATATTTTCCATTGCCATAAAGTATATTGAGACAATGTGACAAATTGTTTAAATATGACAATGATTTATAGCATTAAGAGCATGGACTACATTGAAATTTCAATCACCACATATGATACTAGAAAATTTATAGACCTCATATATTATTTGGCCTACATTGTCTTCGTGACTATCTTTTTTCCTTTTTTTTTTGTTTCACAATACTTTGAAAATGAGTACCTAGCACTATGACAAAGGAGTAGAAGAAATGGCAATAAGGAACCTTAAAAATTGCATTCTTTGCAATTGAAACATAATTTAAAACTAAATACATTTACATAATTTAAAATAATAACAACAAAAATATTATTATCATTTTAACAAATTTCAAAACACAATATTTAATTTGAAAAATTCCATAAATTGTTTTTGACAATTACTGTAAATTCTTTTCAAAATGTATAAATCAAATAGAATCCAAATATTACTTTCAAAAAAGTATATTACAATATAGCTTTCTATAATAAACAACATTAATTTAAAATAACAAGCATAAAGCTACTTAAAACAATAATCATATTCAAAATTTTATTGAAATAATAAACATATTCAAATGCTTATTACTATAAAGTTGTCAATTGCACCATGTCTAAGTTACTAAACTATAGTTGCAATATAAAGACAATATGCTATCAAATAAAATGTAAAGTATTTAGGTTCATAACATAATTCAATATTTGTTTTTTAAGACTTCGTGCAAATGGATATAGTTCCAATTGATTGAACTTACCTATGGTTAACACATGAACATTGCAGTGTTTTGACATATGCACATCATAGAAATTGAACAAAGTCACATGGCTAGTGTGTGCATATGCGAGAACAAAACCAAAACATAATTGGTGGACAAAAAATAATGTATGGAATTAATGGAAACAATGAAAACTAGAAAAACTAAGAATTGATATTTCTATGTAGCACGAAGTACCAAAGAAAAATTGCAAGTGTTTTGATCAATAAAACACACCACAGATTGTTGTTTTTTCACAAATACCTATGATATTGTTTTTGTCATAAAAATTCTAGTTTCTTTGTTATATATATGATTTTAGAATTCTTCTATCTAAATTGTCTCTCTATGATTCATGACACAATAAAAATAATCACATTAGTTCTATATACTTTGTCTTCATGCATTGCTTATACATAGTTCGAATGTATTCGTGATCATCCACTGATCATTAAGAGATTGATATACTTAGAATGAGACTACATGAGAACTGCCAACAATACAATAGTATTTATAGCACCGTAGCAATGAATTTATGAAAGGTACACAACACTTGTGTACAAAGACAAACTAACATTGAATTCAACATTGCTTATCTTGTGCAAATAACAATGACCAAATATGGGTGATGTGATTTTGTATGATATTGTTTGCTAGCCGTTGAAAGCATTACATACTATGCCATACGTAACACACAACATTCTAGTGACACATGGCTAAGAAAAAAGCGCAAGTAAAAAATCACTGCCTAATTGTAATCATAGTACTATAACTACATTAAATTGCAAATCAAGGTGGCCAATGTGACTTTGTATCATATTGTTTAGTAGCTATTGAAAGTATTATCTACTATGCCATATATAACAAATAACATTCTAGCCACACATGACTACAACAATTGCAAATAAAAACCACCGCTCAATATCAATCATAGTTCTATAACTACATTAAATTGTATATGCACTTTAGTAAATGTCTCAATTTGAGCAAAATATATTGCACCAAAATTGTCTAGAAATGCAATAATTTAAGCTTATATAGTCACTCATCTTGGAATAAAGATTCCAAGTAGACGTACACAACATAAATGCCTATAAAATTTAGAGGTAAATGTAATATTTGTTGATTTTAGCATTATAATCTGTCAAAATTCTTTCTCACATGAGACATAGTGAATTAACAAATTTATCATTCAAATCTCACATTTTTTTTTTGCATCTTGACCTTTGACAGTCATTCACTATTCTCTATATTTGAACAAAGTTATTGCATACAACAGGACACACATTTGCACCATTTAAAACTATAACTAATCCACCTGTCACGGAAATTGCATCCAAAACCAGTCATTGTTTTTCCTCTTCTTTGTTTTATTTGCAGAATCCAATTTCTGATTATCAGTCTCCTCTTGTTTTATAAGTTGTTGCAACGAATTTGATAATTTCACAACTGCATATTCCATGACTCAAAATCACTCACTACTGTACAACACTATTTTTTAACAGATTCCACCCAAACTAGAATACATGACCTAAATCCAAGATATCATCAAGTCAAATAATGATTTAACAATCTAAATAACACTACTCTTTAAAGGTTTTTAGTATCAAATATAATAAATAATACCAAGAAAAAGTGTTCTAAAAACTAATTTGGTTAGTTGAAGATGTTCAATTGTAAACAAATTAGACAATATACTTTGAATCATCCCAAACATCAATTCGCCAAAAAACTCAAATCTAAGTATCTAAAAGTATTTGAAAAACCTTATAATTGTATTTAAGTGTTTAGACATTAAATGATCTTAAACATCACAATTGAAAATAACAAAGTTTGTAAGGTTTTTTAATTCCATCTAGTTCCCATTTGTCTTTTATTGATTTTCGCTTGTTCTAATTTTTTTTTTTTTTTTGCCACCAAAACTGCTACCTCCAAACATTAATATTATTCTATAATTCAATTAAAAAAAAAAAACCAAATTAGCTTGCACCTAGACTAATAATGTGTAATTCAACCCCAAAATTAATGAACAAGAATAAAGTTAATTGTCAAGTTTTGGATATTTCCTTCCCTAGATAAAAGTATTTGGCACTTTAAAATTCAGAGAAAATTCAAACTTGCACAAATGTCTTGTTTGTATCCATGACTTCATATTTTTATTACTCAAATCAATTAGATTTTGTTTCGATAATGTCTGTTAATTGAATATCAAGCAATGCATCATGACTTATAAAAAACACCAATAAAAATAATAAAATGTTTCTCTATTATCATTAATAATATAATATTATTATACTAGGGAAAAAGAAGAAAAGAAAAGTGAAAAAAGAAAAATATGAATATATATATATATATATATTATTATATATATATATATAATTAAATATATTTATATATATATTATGAAAAAATAATATATTTTTTTTAAATACTATATGTAATACAATGAAATTTATTTTTTAACTATAGATATTGTAATTTTAATGTTTATTTACATTTTTTTCCTTAAATTCACTATAAACGAGACAACAGCACAATGTCATCCAATAATACTAGTTGAATAAGCAGTTTTAACATCCATGGAATTTAAAATAAACAAATATAAAACAACTTATATAATATTTTAATATTCTATTATTAATATAAAAACAATAAATTTTATGATAAAAAATATTTACCATTATGTAAAAAATTAAATAATACATTTATCTAATTTTAAATATATGTTTTTTTAATATGAAAAATGTTTAATATGTGAAATTATTATAATAAACTAATTTTATATTTAATTAATTATTTAATATTTCCAAATAGTTAATTTACAATATATGAATAAAATAAAACTAATATTCAAATAAAATTTAAATTCACATTCACATCATCTTAAACTAAGTTTTTTTTTTTATAAAGTTTAGTCAAACTCCTTAAAACGTTGATTTAAACTTTAATTCATTTTGTGACTATTAGTTGTTTTAAGGAAAACCAATAAAACTTAACAACTAGGAGCCAAAAAAAAGAATGACATGACGAACACTTTAAAATAATTAGGAGCCAAAAAAAAAGAATGACATGACGAACAAGCAAAGTAAAAAAAATATTGATATAAAATGCACTATAAACCAAAAGTTAAATATACGGCAAAGCTATATTTCAAATATAAATTGATAAAATAGCTGAAAAGTATAAATAGTAATTATTTTTATATACATTTTAAACTAATTGGTTTGTATAATTTTTGAATATATATATATATATATATATATATATATATATATATATAATATTTTAGATTTTCGTGGTCTAAAATTGTGATTTTAAATAAATTAATTTTCAAATTTAAAACAAAATTGATGTAGGGAAGATGAAACAAAAAAAACTCAAATAATAAGAATTATTTCCTTGTTTTTTTTTTATATTTATAAAAAACAAGTAAATTTAAAATTAACCATTTTAACAACTAATTTTACTCGATCTAACTTTAAATTCATAACATATATCAACTAGTGATAGAACTGATCATAGAACTCATTTAAGTCATTTATTAAATAATAATAATAATAATCAATAGCAGTGAACCTGGATTCTAGAAAACAAAACCCAAAAATTATGTTTTCAATCTATATTGAATAAAAATATACATTACAAGCCAAGTATGTATCAGAACAAAAATAAAACATGGACAATAGAATAAGATACAATTTTCAAGTAACAAATGACATCATTACTCTAAAATATCAACACAAACGATAAACACCATGAAGTAAGATAACTTGACCATTGTTGCCCATTTCCTCATAAAACAACAAATCATTTTAATCTCACCTAATATCAACAAAAGAAACATATATGTATAGTTTTTCAACTATAACATATTAACAAAAGAAACATATATGTATAGTTTTTGAACTGTTATCCCTTATTTAAAGAAAAAACAATGTGAATATTGTTAATTTTTTTTTTCTAATGATACAAATAAATCAACAATAAACTATATAAATTATTATAAAAACTATTTCCTTGTTTATGTATATTTATAAAAATCTTAAATTTACATTACCATTTTTTTTCTTCACCAAATGTTACACAGTGAATGTATATAATAACCAATTTCATTAGATATTTAAGATTTAATTTATAACATATCAACTCATGATAAACCTGATGATAGACTTCATTTAAATCATTTATAAGAAATAACCTAGATTCTAGGAAACAAAACACAAAAATTTACATTTTCAATTCATATTGAATAAAAAAACTAAATTACCAATAAAGTACTTTAAGATCACCTAATATCAACATTAATGTATACATTAATAACTTTGATTAAAATAATATTTAAATCAAACATATATTACAACCTCCATTGAATTTTTCTGATCTCGCACCTGCTCACGTGAATTATTATTAAACCTGGAGTCGAATTGGTCAGGGAAGGTAAGTAGTCAGGAGTGTCTAAAGAGACCTTTCAAACGACAATGCCAACCTCTGACGTGCTTTCATTAGGGCCCACAAAAGAAATATGTGTGTATAGTCATGCTGACTTACAATGGCCACCTCCGATCTTATAGTCAACCCGACCTCCGACTTTCTTATACGAAGGCCCATAAAAGAAACATATATATCTATAATATATTATTTTCTTTTTCCACATAACATATTATTTAATAAATGTAATTTCAAATACTTTATTTTTTTATCAATAAAAAAATAAATTCAACAAATTATTTTTATAAGACAAAATTGTTTAAAGCAACTCTACAGAAAATATTATTATTATTTCTATCTAAAAGTTTAACATAAAAAAATCCAAAAACCATGTACAAATTAAAACAAATTAGTATTAAAATGTTTAAAAGATATGAACCCCTTATCCCTCGTCTAAAGAGAAAAATAATGTCAACATGGTTCATAAATTACAAAAGTAAAAAATAACCAACTTAAATACTAGTTGCAACTTCAAGATTGCTCGAAGTTCAGCCTTTGCCAAGATGGGTCGGAGGTCAGCCTTTTCCTTATGTTTCTTCTCCAAAGACATGACGGCTTCCTGACCACGAACTCAGGCTAGACCTCGACTACGGGTTTCCTTCGACTCAAAAGAAACCCAAAAAACTGAAACGGAGAGGGATGCCCTTATTCTAATTTATTTTGTTTTCTTAAACATACTCTTACCACCATGGCTCAAGCATGTTATTCTATGCATAAAATTTAGGAAGAACGTACATTATGTTAAACACACATGGTGAACTAGAGAAAATATGAAAGATAAATCATGGAGTACAATTTTTATTAACAATTGATATACATTTATAGTACATGTGGTAACCATTGGGATTCACATCCCAAGGTCTCTTGGACTGCTTTTGTCCATTCGACTTCCACACTAACCCATTTAGGATTAGGTGTCCAACATTCCCCCCCTTAATCCGAAGGGTTATGTATGAGTCCAAGAAGAGAGCTGTAATACAAAATGTGCAAAAATGCATGGCAGCACTAGGCTGAATATGCTCTATGAAATGTTGGTAGGTGGTTTAAGGATGACCACCAACACTGGAACACTTAGTGCAGTTCCCGGAACTCTTCCAAAACTGGCAAGAAACTGAAGTTTTCTGCTAGAGGAAGTGCTCCTATTGTTTTGAAGAGGGAAACCTTCAACCATGAAAGGGAGGTCTCACCCCGCATAAAAGGTAAAAATTCAACCTGAAAAGGGAAGTCTCAACCTGTGATGGTTTAAAGATGACTAACAACTCTGGAATGCTTAATGCAATTCCTGGAACTCTTCCAAAACTGGCAAGAAGCTGGAGTCTTCTGCTAGATGAAGTGTTCTTAATTTTGTCTCCGGAACTCTTCCAAAACTGGCAAGAAGCTGAAGTCTTCTGCTAGAGGAAGTGTCCCAGACTGCCAACTAAAGGCATGTTCAGGCATCTTTGTCTCCGGCTACAACTTTGAAACTGGTGTGGCAGGTTGTGGCTCAGGCTCGCTTGATGTGACTTTGAAGCTTGTAGATGACCATCATTTTCCCCCCTGTCAGATACAAGGTGAGAAGATGGAGAAAACTCAATTGCAAGACTGTTCAATATTTTGGAACAAGTTCTAACATGTGTTTGGAATATCTTCTTGGCTGTTGATGCCCATTTCCAAGAAGCGATCCATCCTAGATGAATCTTTGTTCTTGCAGGGTGTTTGTTTCTGAAGCATCTGTTTGAAGAATGACTAGTTTTATGACAATGCTTAAATGGATGAAGATCAAAACAGTGATCTTTCAGATGGCCAACTCGGTCACAGTGCTGGCATTTCAGAATCTGTTGTTGTTGTTGTTGCTGTGGAAGAGGGGCAGAGTCTGGAACAACTGGAGCTGAACTGTCATAAGGAGCAGGTGAACTGTCATAAATGAATATAACACTCTGAAAGTGAATGGGCTTTGAGTAGTCTGGAATATGAAAGGACAAGTCCTTGTCATATCCAAGACCAGTTCTGTGCTTGTTGTGGACAAGCTGCTCCCAAGGTCTGATGATGGGCTTGGGAAGTGCAGATTGAGTTTCTGCATCTGCATGTACAATTGCTGCTTATCTGAATGAACTGTAACATTATTGACTTGTTGTTGATGGGTTGCAGTCTCAATGTTCTAAACAGAAACATGTTCAGAATGACTCCTCTATTTTAATTCTTCTTTCTGTAGCTAAGATTCAAGCTCCAAAAAGTCTATTTTTTCCTGTGTATTCTGCAGACATGCTTTAATGTCACAAAGAGTGTTCTTGTTGATTTTAACTGTATCTTCGATAGTAGATTGTATCAGAGTTTTGAGAAACTCTAATACACCACCAATTGTAGTCATTTTCTCCAATGCAAACTGACACTTTAAAATTTGTTCACAACTATGAACCAATGTTACTGCAAGGTATTCTCAAACTTTGTTCTCCCGGAAAACTACAACAATCAAGTGAACCAAAAGCAAGATTTGAACTCTTTGAAGAAATCTGAGATACCTATGAATAATCTGACCTTGACATATCATAACACCAACAAATTCAAATAGGGCCGGCTTGTTATTTGGATGGAACGTGATGCCCACTCATCCTCTCTGCAACAACGCACCACATAAAAAATAATGTATATAAAAAATGGCTATGGACCGGGATCTACTGCTTCCACTTCTCCTCCACTCTCCATGACTTTTGTCGTTTTGGAGAAGAGTTTTGCCCAAATACTTACATCTCATTAACCATTCTTGGGATAGACTTCCCTTTCGACTTAGAAACAAAACTTGCACGCACAAATTTAGCTTTCATCGGCTTACTATTGTGGGGACAAAACCTTTATCGGTGAGGGTGAGAACCCATATGCAGAAGTCACTTATCTATCTACCCATCTCCACAGAATCTCAGCTTTACCAACACAAAAACAAAGACTAGATTTGAGACCAGGAGTTACAGCATGTGCACAAGATCTTAATGTCGCTCTTGCGCACACCACACCGCTTCTCAGACTCTTGAATAGAGAGCTGGGAGGAAATCATTAGATGCAATTTAGAGTAACATTAGACGCAAATGGAAAACACATTTGCTAGAGCAACTCGTTTGAGGCAGTTGCTCAAATGTCATCTTACAATATAATACTTTGAAGACAATGAAAATTACTCGCCACGTTACAGAAAATTAGTCGGATAGTCCTCTACGACGACCATGTTGTGAAACTTTTCGATGGGGAATGGAGAAACTTTGCCCTCGTTACTGGATGTGAGCCGTACATATGTACAAGTCCCTTTCACATAACAGTTTTAGCAGTTGATGAAGGTTATATCTTGGTGAATGGCGAGATGGCGGTGATCATACCACTAGAATTATTGCGTTAGGAGTTGACGGAGGTCGAGAACAGAGGCCAGAGCAGAGGTCCACAGGTGAGGCTGGGGGATCAATGTAGAAGGCAACGTATGACAAGCCTTGGGGAGACTAGGTACAAGAGCCTTCCAAACATTCAAATTTCGACCAACGTGTAATGGGTGTTTGTGCAGTTAATGGTAGGTTAATGGTTCAAATCTTTAGATAATGTAGGTGAATGTTGCCAGCAAAAAGGTACAGGGAGGAGAGGTCACTCAGTAAATTAATGGAGCAATTGTAGAATTGAAGCTTCTATGATCCATCATATTTGTAAGAAGAGCTTCGGCGTAAATCACATAAGAAAGATCTTTGTTGACGCGTTTCGAACCAACTAGTGTGGTTCATCGTCAGGATAAGTTGAAGACACATATCAGGCTTAGCATGTTAAATAGACTGAGCAGAGACTCCAACGGCTATAAAACGACTAATTAACGGCTAATTTGGACCCTAGGGTCCAGGTCCAAATTATATTAATAACTATAATATTATTTTTATTTT